>ML778170.1:141876-161497 GCA_009831015.1 Picea engelmannii | reverse complement strand
TGTTGCATGTATTAGTGTTATTGTTGCCTTGTCTCGCAAACAGGTGCCTTCTCTGTGGTATATCTTCTTTTTGACTATTTTCTTGGCAGTAATCTGTGGAAGGGAAAACTTACCTTGATCCTTTAAACCTTTGCCTTTCAAAAACCTAGATTGCTAGGGACGTCTCCCTTGGGTTTAGCCACCCTAAATAGAAATAGCCCCCCATCAAGGTGACAGTGGGTGGGGAAGCTCCTTCTACGCTAGTTTGACCCTTACCTTCAAGCTACTTAATCCAAACTACAAACTGAGCGATAACATTTTGGTGCCATTGTCGGGGAACACTGATTCAATCTTCCTCAATGAAAAAACTTTTGGTAAGCCTTACCTCAGAGCCTTATTTTACAATATTACTGGGCGACTCCACTAGAGTGTTTTCCCTTTTATTTGATGATTTCAAGAAAATTATCTGGCAACTCCACAAATAGCTAATGACGACTCATAGTGGATGTCAGTATACACCTACATTTACTACTATGACCTCCACAAATCCTGTCACCACTGTAAGTTCTCCCAAATGGTATCACAAAGAACTCTTTAGTCTTTTAAGCTTACATAACACCCAAGGGGGGTGACATGATCTGCCCAAGAAGTTTGAGTCCTGGATACCTAAGTTCTCAGGGGAAGATGGATCCTATGGAAACTCTCATTGGACCGACTTTTGTGATGCTTTCCATCTTCACCAATCCGGACAAGAACATCTCGATGTTTTCTTAAGGCTCTTTGTGAGCTCACTCATCGGAAGTGCCAGAAAATGGATTAACAGACTTATCAAAAGCCCTGAAGACCTTGAACAAGCCTTCCAGAAATATTGGTGTGAAAAAGAAAGCATGGATTCCCTTTACTCCCAATACACTAATATTTGCAAAGCCTCTAGCGAGGGCATTATGGATTTCAATGATAGGTTCAACCTTTTACTCAAGAAGGTCAAGCCTAGTTTCTCAGAAGAAGTTGTCCTCCAACACTACTTGAACTCGTTGGAAAGGGTGTTGCAGTTTACTCTCAAAGATCGATCACCCTCGACTCTAGAAGAAGCACAAGACCTTGCTAGAAATATTGAGCAAAAACTTGAGTTCGAAGACTACATCAATCAAGTCAATCTCTCGCACAATAATGATCCCAAGGAATCTAGTAATGTCTAATTCTTACATTATGCAAATCCATTTTGTTGTGGTGTGTGAGGAACCAGCCTCTTCCAGTCAATACCAAATGGAAGTAGGTAATATTCAAAGAGTCGATTGACATACTCACCACTATTTTCAGATCTCAAGAACTTAATGGGTCAACCACATTTATTTTGAGTAAAGGCCCAGAATTATTTGAACTTCTCAAAGACAATATTTTTATTCTTTAGGAAAAAGACCCATGTGAAACGAGAGAAATCATCAATGAAAGTCAAAATGTACCTTGCATCTGCCAGTGAAAGTAAGTTAATAGAAAAAACATCATTGTGAACCGATTCCAGTAGGTTATGTGCTCACCAGACTTGTCCAAAGTCAAAAGGTTCCTGATGATTCTTCCCAAGCATGAAACCCTTACATACACCTTCAGGGGGAAACACCTTCAGTAAACCAACAACCATGTTTTGAGTTTCTAGTGCCCAGAGACTTTGGAAATTTAGATGTTTGAGTCATTCATGCCAAATTTGACTTCTCTCATCAGTGTGAGAGATAAGTACATTTGATTCATATTCAGGTCGAGTCGAGTCATGAAACTTGTATAAGTTGTTTGTTGGGTCTAGAATCTTATCAGTGACAATAGACTTCTCTTTATTCAAATCCCGAACATAGAACCGATCTAGCCAAAATTCCACAATCTTACTAGTATGAGTCAACTTAGAAATAGATAACAAATTGGCAGTGAGATTTTGTACATGATAAACTCAAAAAAAATTCCATGTCGATAAGCTACATCAGCCTGACCAACAACATTCAAGGTAAAATCATCAGCAACATAGATTCCATTTTCTTCATCTATATTCAGTCTCTTGAATAAAGTGGCATATTTCTCCATATGATCATTGCATCTAGAGTTGAAAACCCAATCATTCTACATAGTATGAGACATCAAGGCCTAAGAATTCCTGATCTGAAAATAGTGGGCTGACTTGTTATGCTATGCAAGCACCCTCTACTTCATTAAAATAAAACTTTGCAGGACCTTGCTCCATGTGTTAAAATATGCAAGATGAATTATGTGCCAAGTTTATGCTTATTCTTTTAAATGTTTATGTGTGAGGTCTTTGCAAGATTAAATATGTTGTTTTCATAAATACAACAACAAAAATAACTTGTAACAAATAATAACCAACAAACACTCACAACAAGAACAACATGATAAAGGAGTTCACCCCTCTTTGGGCTACATCTCCTTGAGCCTCCATCAATGGACTTGGCTCTCTGGGATTAATTTGTCAAAGATTCTTTTACAATATGCTGCTCAACTCCAATGGAAATACTGACTGTACCATTGGTTTCAGAATACATAAAAACCTCAGAAATGACTAATAAAACTCTGAAAACGGATCATGGCTCATCCGGGCATGACCTCTTCTACATGTGGCCTTAAGCTTCCCTGAGATTATTTGTGGAAAAAACACCTATAAAAGTCCTCAAATGGATCTGGAACCTATCCCAAAGTGTTCATAGAATAACAATTAACCAAAAATGATTATTCAATCACAGAAAACAAACATAGGCTCATCTGAGCATGACCTCAAACAATGAGGGCTTCAAGCTCCCTGGAGCTCTCTGAAACTTCAATGGTGAAAAACCTACAAAATAAGTCTTCAAATGGCCTTGAAAATAGTGCCAATGGATTAAAAACATCCAAAAACCCCTAGTTGGGCTTTTTCGGAACCTCATTTGGCCAAAAAATGAAGAAGATAGGCCTCCTGCCATTCTCTTCTTTCAAGCTTGTTGTCTCTAGTTCGCCAAAATGCACCTCTATGTGCCCAACCTAGCTCACATGCTCCAAATCGTGATAAAACCTAGCTCACATGCTCCAAATCGTGATAAAACCTAGCTCACATGCTCCAAATCATGCTAAAACCTAGCACACACACATAATCGCAAAAACAGTCAAACTGTCGAACCGTTAACGGTATTAGGCCCCCAAACCGCATAGGTCGTGGTCACAAGGGTCACCATGTGACCACACGCTCATATAAAAACGGTTAAGATTTTAAACCAACGAAAATACACCAAGTGTCAGGAGAATGGTTGGTGGGAAAACCATTTTAAAAACCAATCCAACTCCCATGCTCTCCATGTATGGTCACATGTTATAACATATAAAATCGGGGGCTTTGAATTTGTTTAAAACGCGCACGCAAATGACATGGTCATGTGGTAATACATACAATCGGGAGTTGGACTCCAATGAAATATGCCAATGCACCTCCATGTATATAATGGGTCATATGGTAAATAATACAAACACGGGCTGGGGCTAAGCCCCAGCCCGACCCTGCACCAACCATACACATATGCAAATTCAAATATTAATAAACTCGTTTATATAACAAGACTTGACGTGTGGCGCGCCGGTTGGTCAGACTTTGTCAAAGCGTTGCCAAACGGGGAGGTCCAAGGTTCGATCCCCATGGACTCCATAAATTTTAAACACCCAAACTTAACATGGTGTCATGTGGCAGCCCACTCCTAGGCCACGTGGCACCTCATAATTTGCCAAAGACCATGCCATGTGTCACCAACAGATTCGCCCAAATTTAACTCAGAAATGCCACGTCACCAGCCACATCAGTGGTCGTACCTCTACCAATTCATCTCTACCATGTCATTGTACGTACATGCCACGTCAGCATCCGTACGCACTATATGGACTGTACAGTCAGCTCCCCTTTTTTTTGCCTGTTTGACGATTCGAACAGAACACAATATATCTCTCATCCGACGTCCGTTTGAACCCAAACAAGTGGTGTTGGGTTCATGATGATGAGGGATACGCACCTATTTGTTTTGAGGCAATTCTGAGAACTTTGATTTTTGAGCTAAATTTTGATCCCTGGTCCAGATTTTGATCAATTCCTGACTTGGAAGGTGAAATTATCAGTGGGTTGGTGAGCAATCAACACATCTCCTTCAATCCTTTTAACCTTCTCTTCTAAATCATCTCACTTCTTGAAGCATTTCTTGTCAACATGTCCAATATTTCCACAGTACCAACATGTTTTCTTCTTTTGATTTCGTTGTGGTTGTCTATGGGGTCCCTAATCAGTATATGAATGTTTATGTACAGAAGCATCAAACTGCACTCTATTCTTCAAATCCATATTTCCCTTTCCATTGAGCAAGTGGGCCTGGTGCTTCCCACCAAGCTTGCCTTCTTCAAGCAATCTATGTTGATCAGTAATGAAAAGTTCACAAAAAAATTCGAAGGAGCAGTCTTTACCATCTTGTTTGCATGCATTCTAGTTGGTGTGGAAGGTCGATACAAACACATCAAATGGTTTTCTCAAATTTATCCTGATCAACTCAATGAGTTTTCCATCCTTTTTCTTATAGGTTTCTCCAAATTTTCTCAAATTCAATTGGATTTATTTAACATGCACTAAATCATCCTCCATTCTTTCAAAGGAATGAGGATCGAGAGAGATCAAATCTTTCTTCAACTACATGACTTGGATATCATCGAATCAATGGAACAAGTTCTTCAGCTTCTTCTAGACCAGATATAGATAGTCAAGTTCAATGAGATGAAAACAAACTTCTCAGGTGATGTAGTTCATGATGACTCCTACAACCTCATTTTTATTTCCATCAATGGAAAATTTTTACAAAGAATCTGTTGGATCTGGGATCGCGACCTTGGTATACTTCCACAACCCTTTACTTTTGAACATATTTTCCATGTCTAGAGCCCATACTTCATAATTTGATCATTCATAACAACAAGATCGACCTTTGAAGCCATGTTCGATATCGAGACAAATTGGTTTTGTTTCAATAAGTTCCAATCAGGAAACCACTATCCTAGAGTCAATCAAACAACAAATCTAACTCAACAAGGTTTGTAGATAACAGGTCGAGGTTTTCAAACCATCATCTTTGATACCATGTTGGAGAATGAGGTGGAACGCAAGATGAAACAAAGAACACATCACTGCAAATAACTAAAGAGGGACAATTTTTTTGAAGAAGAAGAGAGGTGGCATCTAAAGACATCGTTACAACACTTAAGCACAATGCACTGTGATTAGAACATCACATTGCATATTACACATCTTGATCTGCATGATTTGTTTTAAAATATCAAATCACATTCAACATATTATAACGAACCAGGGAGTCTTCTTTTATAGACACAAGATCTAACTGACTCCCACAAAATCTAGAATATTTTATCCACATACAACCATTGGTGGTTAGATTCAATTCCAAAAACTTTGTTCTGTCAAGTTAGCGCAATGTGAATTGACCCGACCAACTATTTGTCCAACTCATAGTCGACTGCAGGGTTGGTCGATCCACCGCATGATTATCTTTGACTGTTGGTCGACTGTCCAACCAATAGGCACATCGACTACTCGACCCACTAGTGTGGTGTGTTGGTTGATCACCCAAGCGACTGTGTCCATATGTAGGTCAACCTCTTGACCGACTGAACCCATAAGATGTGTGATGAACCATCAATACTTGATATTCCAACACCATTTTCCTCTGCACTTTTCCAAGGATGATCTCATGATCAACAACTGTTTCTAACATGATTTCTTCCATTTGTGTCTCTTTATGCATGGCTCCATCCAAATCATCTATTTCTGAAGATATGATAGAAAATTTTACATTAGATGGCATTGCATTATTATAACATCTAAGTATGAATAGAGCATTTGATTTTTGTTCTTCTAGGATTTGATTAAGCATCTTAAAAAATTCAAAATAAAAATTCCTTATTCTTTCACCTTTTTTCAAATGGATTTGGATGAATTGTGTAAGCAAAGTATGGTATGAAAATGGAGGTGCATACATGGTCAAGAACATAGTCTTCAAATCATAAAATGATGAAATTTCTTGAGCAAGATGAGACATGTATCATTCATGGGCTTGTCCTATCAACGTATGAAGAGAAAGTATGACCATTATGCCAGCGTGTTATAATAGATGGATCTCACACATATTCAAAAATTTATCAATATGTCTCTTTTAGTCCATCACTTCGTGCCCTGAAAATTGTGGCAGGACTCCTTGTGGAAGAGTGGGCAATTGATGTTGCTCCCTTGAAGATTAAGTGGGAGATTTCTAACCCTTATTATTGGGATTATTTTTCTTTCATGTCTTTCTTCAGGTATCACATTTCCTTCATTTCTCTCTTCTCTATCCCCCATTATTAGGGTTCTTTCTTTTTTTGTCTTGGAGCTTTCACAAACTTTTGGAATTTGAAATTGTTTACTCTTGCGTCCTGTAATTAGGCCCTTATACGATTCCAAATTTTTCTTGAGTTTCAATTTCTCTTTCTTCTTCGGTGCAAGTGTCTCCCACAACCTCTTGAGTTCTTGTTGTGGTCAATACCAAGTTGTACAACTGATGCAAAATGATTTTTTGATTTCCTAATCCGAACTGTAACCAAGGTTGATTATGTTGGACACATCGACCACACTGAGAGGGGGGGTGAATAAGTGTAGGGATCTTTTTACACTTCTTCCAAAACTTTAGTTAGCAACACCTTCAACCATTATCATTCATTCGTAATTGATCACATGGATATATCAACAACATTTATCAGCAATAAAGAAATATAATACATCACCATAATAAACACAAAGAAGACCAGATATATGTGTAAAATTTTTGTATTATGTCTTACAGGAGACTACAATCTAAGGGTTTTATCAGCATCAACTAAAAAGAGAAACAACTCCAATAGAGTACCAAATCTAAATACAAGACTCAACTTGTAGATCTCAGCACCAACTGAGATGTGAGGAATCCAACCTCAAAGTACAAGACCCAACTTGTAGATAGAAAACAATTTGCCAACAGATACACGACTTGTCTATAATGCAGCATGTGTCTGTACACAACCTCCTCCACTCTGAGCTTGCATGCACCTTAAACAAACTAGGTCTTCCATTCTTCTGCACTTCTAAAATATTCATGCCTCTATCACATCCACCAGTAACTTGTCATTGCATCCAACCTGTCACTGCAACCATCCTGTTCCATACATACATCATCATACATACCCTTCAACCAACTACAAGTAGCTCAAGAGTGTGAGCTATAGGAACCATATCAGAACTGTACCATACATGAGAGTGTTTCTCACTCAAACAACAAACAAACATAAACCATAAACAAATCACACAACAACCATACCAATAGTCCTATGAATATCCCTCATGCATACATCATCATATAACATAATTATTCCTCAAACATATCAGAGTTATTCCAAATATGAGAGTGTTGTTCGCTCAATCAACCAGCCAACATATACCATATCCAGATCTCATAACAACCACACCAAGAATTCCTCAATTATTCACCATATCATGAGAAAATCTAAGAATCAAGACAACATATAACCATACCATAATTTTTGTAGCAGATTTGAACCTCTAGAATGATATCCTGGGAACTTGCTTCAGACATCAGGAACCTGACACTAGCATCGATTGAATATTTTCTTGAACTTCTCAAATATGTGTGACCTTTGCTTATTCAATAAGCATATGTACGCCCCCCGACCTTTTGCAGACCATGTATGTACGCGACCTGGCCCACTGCAGCCCGTGTAAAACTTTAGAAAACTAGGGTTTTCTGAACTTCTCAAACTTTTGCCATAAAACTTCCTTGCTACCTCAGACATGCAGAACTTCTAATGCACTCATGAGTACCTGCAATGAACCTTTCACCAAAAATATATATTCAATATGCTCAAAATATTCTCACCCTAAGAGACCCTTGCTCTCTTATTTATACTCTCCAAGTAGCTTCCTCTAGGGTTTATCTTCTAATCAACTTTACCCAACTTCCTTCTTTTAGGGCTAACCCACTTCTAACTACTTTGTCCACTTACAACCACTTTATCTAGAAATATTAAACTCTCCACTTCTAGTTGCAACTATTTTATTTTCTTGTTGCAACCACTTAACTCATGACTAACCACTTTGATTATTCAACTTCTTCCAGGAGCTTCTAGAATAATTTGACTTTTTTTTTATCTTCTAGAGGCCTCTAGATAACTCATGAGGGTTCACCAACTTCACATGGCCATAACTCTCTAACCATGAGGATTTCTGTGATGTTCCACATATCAAATATCATTTTTCGAGATTAACTGCGTAGTCTAAGTCATTAATCTATGACCCATATCCATGAGTATTAGTCACAACTGACCAATAATTCTCATGATTTGAATAGTCCACTTAGTACTCAATGAATCAGGTGATGCTCACAGGGGTGAAGAAATGGGATTGAAACCAGTGAAATTAATCACATAGCAACAATCATCACTTCCAGGGCTTTCACCTAATAACTAGGACTTCCCAGGTGGTCACCCATCCCAAGACGCCTATGGCTCAAGCACACTTAACTATGGAGTTTCCCCAAAATCAAGCCCACTTAACTTGCTACCCCATTTGCAAAACCATAGAAAGTATTGTGCCTCATGAACTATTCAGTTAGAGATCCCTTCACTCTTATTATTTAAGCATAGAGGGGCTTCCCCTCTATGCTTAAATAATAAGAGTGAAGGGATCTCTAACTAAATAGCTCATGAGGCACAATACTTGCTATGGTTTTGCAAATGGGGTAGCAATTTAAGTGGGCTTGATTGTGGGGGGAAATCCACAGTTAAGCATGCTTGAGCCAGAGGTGTCTTGGGATGGGTGATCACCTAGGAATTCTTGGTTACTGGGTGCAATCCTCAAAAGTGATGATTGATGCTATGTGATTAATTTCGCTGGTTTCAATCCCATTTCTTCACCCCTGTGAGCATCACCTGATGCAATGAGTGGTAAGTGGACTATTCAAATCATGAGAATTATATATCAGTTGCAACTAATACTCATGGATATGGGTCATAGATTAATGACTTACACTACGCAGTTAATCCTGAAAAATGATATCTAATATGTTGCACTGCGGAAGCCCCTCTATGCTTAAATAATAAGAGTGAAGGGAGCTCTAACTGAATATTTCATGAGGCACAATACTTGCTATGGTTTTGCAAATGGGGTAGCAAGTTAAGTGGGATTGATTTTGGGGGTAACTCCACAGTTAAGCACGCTTGAGCCAGAGGCGTCTTGGGATGGGTGACCACCTGGGAAGTCCTAGTTACCGGGTGCAAGCCCTGAAAGTGATGATTGATGCTATGTGATTAATTTTGCTAGTTTCAATCCCATTTCTTCATCCCTATGAGCATCATCTGATGCAATGAGTGTTAAGTGGACTATTCAAATCATGAGAATTATTGGTCAGTTGCGACTGATACTCATGGATATGGGTCATATATCAATGACTTACACTACACAGTTAATCCCAAAAAATGATATTTAATATGTTGCACTATGGAAGCCCCTCTATCCTTAAATAATAAGAGTGAAGGGAGCTCTAACTGAATAGTTCATGAGGCACAATACTCACTATGGTTTTGAAAATGGGGTAGAAATTTAAGTGGGCTTGATTATGGGGGAAACTCCATAGTTAAGCATGCTTGAGCCAGAGGCGTCTTGGGATGGGTGACCACCTGGTAAGTCTTGGTTACCGGGTGCAAGCCCCATAAGTGATAATTTATGCTAGGTGATTAATTTCGCTAGTTTCAATCCCGTTTCTTCACTCCTGTGAGCATCACCTGATGCAATGAGTGCTAAGTGGACTATTCACATCATGATAATTATTGGTCAATTGCGACTAATACTCATGGATATGGGTCATAGATTAATGACTTACACTACGCAGTTAATCTCAAAAAATGATATCTAATATGTTGCACTGTGAAAGCCCCTCTATGCTTAAATAATAAGAGTGAAGGGAGCCCTAACTAAATAGTTCATGAGGCACAATACTTGCTATGGTTTTTCAAATGGGGTAGCAAGTTAACTAAGCTTGATTTTGGGGGAAACGCCACAGTTAAGCGCACTTGAGCCAAAGGCGTCTTGGGATGGGTGACCACCTGGGAAGCCCTGGTTGTCGGGTAAAAGCCCCAGAAGTGATGATTGATGCTATGTGATTAATTTCGCTGGTTTCAATCCCATTTCTTCACCCCTGTGAGCATCACCTGATGCAATGAGTGTTAAGTAGACTATTCAAATCATGAGAATTATTGGTCATTTGTGACTAATACTCATGGATATAGGTCATAGATTAATGACTTACACTAAGCACTTAATCCCAAAAAAAGACATCTAATATGTTGCACTGTGGAATCCCCTCTATGTTCCACATATCACCGAAAATGGAATGAGGAGCACTATCCATATAGAATAGTCTCACTTGAAAATGCACTGATCTTAATTACAGTATTCCTTAACCAAACTTGGGTTCCTTAAACACACATTTAGGATGACTCAACCAATTAACCATTTGGACTTTGCAAAGTGTCTTCCCATGAGGGATTTCACTGTAAGGGGACCACTTTGAAGTACATCCATTTGGTACTTCATATATAGAAACATTGAATGATCATCAACTAACTTGAACATGACATCAATGATACAACTTCCTCCTATCAACCATGACATGAAATCAATAATACAATTTCCATGACATGACATCAACCTTTACATCAATGACAATACATCACTATGACACCAATTGACACCAACTCTTTGACATCAATTACATCAATGAATACATAATCCAACAATCAATACATCAATGAAACAAACACATCACTATGACAATACTGGACATTAACCCTTTGACATCAATAAAAACATAGTCCAATAATCTCCCCCTTTTGCATTGATGGAAATACCAACATTGATGTCAATACCAATCATTGATGGAAATACTTAGACATGGAAATGCTCATGCTCCCTCTCTGATCATCGCTCCTCATCAATGCTCATCTCTCCACATCAATGTGACTATCTCTCCCCCTTTGATATTAATGGAAAATATCAAAGGCGTCTTGGGATGGGTGACCACCTAGGAAGTCCTGGTTACCGGGTACAAGCCCCGAAAGTGATGATTGATGCTATGTGATTAATTTCACTGGTTTCAATCCCATTTCTTCACCCCTATGAGCATCACCTGATGCAATGAGTGCTAAGTAGACTATTCAAATCATAAGAATTATTGGTCAGTTGAGACTAATACTCATGGATATGGATCGTAGATTAATGACTTACACTAACCAGTTAATCCCGGAAAATGATATCTAATATGTTGCACTGTGGAATCCCCTCTATGTTCCACATATCACCAAAAATGGAATGAGGAGCACTATCCATATAGAATAGTCTCACTTTAAAATTCATTGTTCTTAGTTACAGTATTCCTTAACCAAACTTGGGTTCCTTAACCACACATTTAGGATGACTCAACCAATTAACCATTTGGACTTCGCAAAGTGTCTTCCCATGAGGGATTTCACCACAAGGGGACCACTTTGGAGTACATCCATTTGGTACTTCATACATAGAAACATGACATGATCATCAACTAACTTGAACATGACATCAATGATACAACTTCCTCCTATCAACCATGACATGACATTAATAACTCAATTTCCATGACATGACATCAACCTTTACATCAATGACAACACATCACTATGACACCAATTGACACCAACTCTTTGACATCAATTACATCAATGAATACATAATCCAACAATCAATACATCAATGATACAAACACATCACTATGAAAATATTGGACATTAACCCTTTGACATCAATAAAAACATAGTCCAATAATCTCCCCCTTTTGCATTGATGGAAATACCAACATTGATGTCAATACCAATCATTTATGGAAATTCTTAGACATGGAAATGCTCATGCTCCCTCTGTGATCATCGCTCTTCATCAATGCTCATCTCTCCACACCAATGTGACTATCTCTCCCCCTTTGATATCAATGGAAAATGGTATATCTCTATGGGGATTCTACCCTTGACGGAATTGTCCCTGAGGTTGCTCCCTTTGTCTGCATTGTCCTTTGGTCTTTTCTCCATGTATATGATGAATCTCTCCTCTTTTGACAAAGGATATCACTCTGATGCAATACTGATGGCATGGCTGCTAATTATTCCTCTATCTATCATCTCTCCTCCTAGAATCATACCTATGTAACCAATCAAGGGAAAAATAAAAACTCCCCATGTGGGTATATATCCCCCTTTCTTCTCTACAAGATGTTGTGTAATCACTGTGAACAATCTTCTACCAGTGTATTCTACTTTTGCTGTGAATGTCGTTGCTCTACTGGAACACTTATCAACTACTCAACAATACTACATCAAGAGAACAATGATCCTTGGACCTGTCCATGCATCATATAATGATCCATCAATATGTACCTGTACCATCAAAAAGGGCATCAACCATGCACCAAACCTAAATCACCAACCAGTGCATCAACAATGCACAACACAACCTATCACAACAATCTCATCACCCACCTCAGATCTATTCACCAAGATCAATCACCAAGACAATTCTCAACCATATGCACAATATCACCAATATGTGCATCAACCAAGACTACTCATGTACCACAATCAAGATGTGAAAAAAATATATACATACATATATGCCACATCATCCATGTGCCAACTAGAAAGTTCCTCTAACAATACACAAAGTGTGTACCAATCATGCATAATCCATAGATCAAGTTGTGACTCATCAAGATGTAATAATATCACCATAACATGTGCCAACCATGCATATCATCCCAGAACCATACATCATATATCATGAAATGTATCTCACCCATATGACAAGAATATGTGTCGAATGTGTACCAAACATGTGCTTCAACCATATACTAAATATATATGCCATTGTAACCAACAAGAGTCCTCTATCAATTTACCAATACCAATAAGATCATCAACCATACAATATGCCAACCATGTACCTCATACAAGTGTCATATGATATTCCTCAACCAACTACCATGAACTATGTGCCAATGTATTCAATATATGTGCCACAAATGGATCTCAACAAGTAGACCTCAATCATCAAGTGTCCCAATCATATATCACATCACTCTCAATCATGCCATGTACCATATCACTATATCACAAAGATGATCATAAACCTACAACCATCACCACCATGTACCAATGTGCCAAGACATGTATACAAATCATGTGTCAATAACACTCATCAAAGTGTACCAATTATCAACATCTCAACTCATCAACTAAGTGTCTCATTCATGTACCCAAAGATCTACATCAACCAAATGTCAAGACATTCAACTAATATTCCTCCAAAAATGCATCAATCCATGTGCCAAAACTTCACCAACAATATGTCCCAATATGTCTCTTCAAGCATGAACCAAGATTACCAAACAAATTCTTCTCACAATACATCTCAAGATATATCAATAGATCTCGCATATGCACTAGCCATGTACTGCAACAACTCTTCCTCAAAAACATTCACTACAACAAGTATAATGCAGCAATAATATCTCTAAACATGTACCAAGTATGTCCCTCAATATATCAATGATATACCTCTAGATAGTATCACATCACCCATCATGTACTTCATAATCAAGGTGCCATAACCTCACTGATAAAATACATAACATAACCAACAATGTAACTTAATAGAAAATGCCTCATTCCACACACTAGGGTTAGTACCATGCATCCGAGATAGGCATCAAGCATATGCTCCAAATCTAAACCATATATCATCAACATATATTCATCAAACACACATACAAACATGACAAACTGAATCATATCATCTCATACCCTACATAAACTATGTTGTATCATCAAACCATGCTACAACTCATTTGTACACCCCTCTTTCTAAGGTCTTTACCTCATGTACGCGCCTTGTTCATAAACCACCTCACGTATGTACGTGACCTTTACATACACTAGAGTGTGTATGTATGTGATTGTTCCCACAAGAACCTGTGTATGCCTCAGAAAAGGATTAAGCTTGAGCTTCCCTCATGGCTGACATTCGGTTATGGTTGTTTAGTCTTCTTCATCCACTTCTGAGAGTGTCCCAGCTTCTTAGAACTTGTTCTTTGAGCTTCCATCCTTTCAACATTATCTTCCTTCAAAATTTCATGTGTTGATCTTTTTCTAATATTATATGAAGCACTCCTCATTGACTGTCTCCTTGAATTCCAACAATTCTGAGCTTTGTGGCCAAACCTACTGTAGCTGTAACATATCATGGTGTGACAATGCATAGCAAAGTGTACCACTTTTTTACATCTCCAACATCTTAGGATTTTATGGAACCTTCCAACATCCTTCCTTGCATAGTGTCTGCAATCCAAATCTTTGTGACCATATTCATTACCTGAGAATAAGTTACCATGAAAAGCATTTTCATACATTTGCCTTGGTGTCCACCTTGAAGGTGTCTCTCTTATGAATTTTCTTTGAGGTGTCAAGATGGCTTCTTGGTGTCTTCCTTTCTTTTTTCTTCTAAAAGTTTTGTTTCTTTGTGTAGGTTCTTGACTTGCATATTTTCTCCCACCTTTTGAGAATGAAGGACTTACCTCATGCTTCTTAGAAGTGCTAGATTCAAGGTGTGCAACTTCCTTGTTGTATCCAAGACCTAATTTACAATTTGGTGATATTTGACTATCCAAGATTTTATCCACGATTGTTGAGTTTTTCATGAACTTGACATGAGCATTTGAATTCTCTACTTTCCTTCTGAGATCAACTACTTCTGCTTCCAACTTATGACACGATTCTTCCTTTTCATTTACCTGAATCTTCAATAGTTCTTCTATTATTTTGGCTTCTTCAAGTTGGGTCTTCAAATTTACATTGATTTCTTTTGTTTCTTTAAGGTCTTCAAGGATTTTGCTAAGCTCATCATATATTTTCTTCTTTTCGTTTGCTTGACTAATTATCTCATTCTTTAATTTCTTCATCTCTTCTTCTTTTTCTTCTAATTGAGTCCTTTGCTTGGTTGTTTCACTTCCTTCTTATTTCTTGAGCATTTTTTTAAGTGCCATGAAATTCCTTTGGTACTTATATATGGATTCCATAGTAATTCTTTCAATATCCTCAAGAGTATCTGAATCATATCCTATTTCATTGCTAACTTCTTCTAGAGCATCTAGAACTTTATCTTTGACCTTCAACAAATCTTCTTCTTCATTACAAGATAACTATCAGTTGATTCTACAAAACTATTTGTAGATCTTATTCTTCATTTGCAGGAGAACATTAAACATCATTGCATTTAAAATTATTGCAGCCAGGAGAGTATTTACCTTCATTGATGACCGAGTCTTTATATGCCTTCTCTAGTATCAACCATAGATCCTTGGTGGAGGTACATTTTCCTATGCTTTCTTTCACAAAACCTGAGAGTCCATTTAAGATGGTATTGAATGCTACTGCATTATTCTTCTTTGCTGCAAATTTTGACTAATTCTTTGAGGGAACTAGTCCAACAACAAATGTATCCCAAACACCTGTTCCTTTAGACTTCAAATAACCTTTCATCTTTATTCTCCATGCTGAGTAATCTGTCTCATCAAAGAATGGAACTTCATGTTCATCCATTTGTATGTCCATGGATCTCCTTCAAGCTTGTAAGGCTTATGAGGAATGCCTGCTCTGGTACCAATTGTTGGACACGCTGACCACATCTTTATTCTCCATGCTGAGTAATCTGTCTCATCAAAGAATGGAACTTCATGTTCATCCATTTGTATGTCCATAGATCTCCTTCAAGCTTGTAAGGCTTATGAGGAAGGCCTGCTCTGATACCAATTGTTGGACACACTGACCACACTGCGGGGGGGGTGTGAATCAGCACTGGGATCTTTTTACACTTCTTCCAAAAATTTAGTTAGCAACACCTTCAACCATTAGCATTCATTCACAATTAATCACATGGATATATCAAAAACATTTATTAACAATAAAGAACTATAATACATCACCATAATAAACACAAAGAACACCAAATATATTTGTATCCTTTTTGTATTATGTGTTACAGGAGACTACAATCTCAGGTTTTTAACAACATCAATTGAAAAGAGAAACAAATCCAATAGAGAACCAACTCTAAATACAAGGATCGGCTCAAAGATCTCAACACCAACTGAGATGCGAAGAATCCAACACCCAAGTACAAGACCCAACTTGTAGACAGAAAAAAATATGTCAACATGTACATGCCTTGTCTATACTTCAGCATGCGTATGCATGCGACCTGGCTATACTATAACATGTGTCTGTATGTGACCTCCTCCATTGTCAGCCTACGTGCACCTTCAGAAAACTAGGGCATCCATTCTTCTGCACTTCTAAAACTTTCCTGCCTATGTCACATACACCAGTAACATTCCACTACATCCAACCTGTCACTACAACCATCCTGTGCCATACATACATCACCATACATATCCTTCAACCAACTACAAGTAGCTCAAGAGTGTGAGCTATAGGAACCATATCAGAACTGTACCATACATGAGAGTGTTGCTCACTCAAACAACCAGCTAACATAAACCATAACCAGATCACACAACAAACATACCAAGAGTCTTGTGCATGTCCCTCATGCATGCATCATCATATAACATAGTTATTCCTCAACCATATCAGAGCTATACCAAACATGAAAGTGTTGTTCACTCAATCATCCAGCCAACATATACCATATCCAGATCTCATAACAACCACACCAAGAATGCCTCAAGCATTCACCATATCATGAGCTAAACTAAGCATCAAGACAACATATAACCATACCAGAATTTTTGTAGTAGATATGTACATGTAGAATGATATCCTGGGAACTTTCTTTAGACTTCAGGAACCTGGCACTAGCATCCATTCAAGGTTTTCTTGACCTTTTCAGATATACTTGACTTGTGCTAATTCAGAAAGTGTATGTATGCCCCCTGGCCTTATGTAGACTGTGTATGTACATGACCTGGCCCACTCCATCCCACGTATAGCTTCAAAAAACTAGGTTTTTCTTAACCTCTGAAACGTTCCCCAACAAACTTCCTTTCTACCTCAGACTTGCGGAACTTCTGATGCATCCATGAGTTCCTGCAATGAATATTTCACCAAAAATCGATCTTCAATATGCTCAAAATATTCTCACCATAAGAGACCCTTTCTCTCTTATTTATACTCTCCAAGTAGCTTCCTCTAGGGGTTATCATCTAACCAACTTTACCCAACTTCCTTCTTTTAGGGCTAACCCACTTCTACCCACTTTGTCCACTTACAACCACTTTATCCACAAATCGTAAACTCTCCACTTCTAGTTACAACTAATTTATTTTCTTGTTGCAACCACTTAACCCATGACTAACCACTTTGACTGGTCAACTTCTTCTAGGAGATTCTAGAATAATTTGACTTTGTTTACCTTCTAGGGGCTTCTAGATAGCTCATGAGGGTTCTCCAACTCCGCATGGCCATAACTCTCTAACTATGAGGATTTATGTGACGTTCCACATATCACTGGAAATGGAATGACGATAACTATCCATATAGAGTAGTCTCACTTGCAAATTCAGTGATCTTCATAACATTATTCCTCAACCAAAATTGGGTTCCTTAACCACACATCTAGGATGACTCAACCACTTAACCATTTGGACTTCGCAAAGTGTCTTCCCATGAGGGATTTCACAATAAGGGGACCACTTTGGAGTACATCCTTTTGGTACTTCATACATAGAACCATGACATTATCATCAACTGACTCAAACATGACATCGATGATACAATTTTATCCTATCAACCATGACATGACATCAATAATACAATTTCTATGACATGACATCAACCTTTACATCAATTACAACACATCACAATAACACCAATTAACATCTACTCTTTGACATCAATTACAACAATGACTACATAATCCAACAATCAATACATCAATGATACAAACACATCACTATGACAATACTGGACACTAACCCTTTGACATCAATCCCTTGACATCAATAAAAACATAGTATAATAATACCCCCCTTTGGCATTGATGGCAATACCAACATTGATGTCAACACCAATCATTGATGGAAATACTTAGACATGGCAATGCTCATGCTCCCTCTCTGATCATTTCTCCTCATCAATGCTCATCTCACCACATCAATGTGACTATCTCTCCCCATTTTACATTCATCGAAAAGGGTATATCTCTTTGGGGATGCTCCCCCTAATGGAACTATCCCTAAGGCTACTCCCCCTGTTCACATTGTCCTTTGGGATGCTCTCCATGTATCTGATGAATCTCTCCCCTTTTGAAAAAGGATATCAATCTGATGAAATATTGATGGAAGGGTTGCTAATGATTTCTCTATCTATAATCTCTCCTCCTAGAATCATACCTTTGTAACCAATCAAGGGAAAAATAATAACTCCCCCTGTGGGTATATCTCCCCCTGTCTTCTCTGCAAGATGTTGTGTAATCATTGTCAAAAAAATTCTACCACTGTATTCTTCTTCTATTGCAGATGTTGTTGCTCTACTAGAACATTGATTAACCGCTCTACAATACTACATCAAGAGAACAACGATCCTTGGACCTTTACATGCATCTTATAGCGATCCATCAATTTGTACCTATACCATAAACAAGTGAAACAACCATGCACCAAACCTGAATCACTAACAAGTGCATCAATCATGCACAACACAATCTATCACAACAATCTCATCAACCACATCAGATCTATTCACCAAGATCAATCACCAAGACAATTCTCAACGATATAAAAAATATCACCAAGATGTGCATCAACCAAGACTAATCATGTACCACAACCAAAACATGCAAAAAATATATCCATACATATATGTCACATCATCCATGTGACAACTTGCAAGTGCATCTAACAATGTACAAAGTGTGTACCAATCATACATAATCCATAGATCAAGTTGTGACTCATCAAGATGTAATAATATCACCATAGCATGTTCCAACCATGCACATCATCCAAGTACCGTAGATCATATATAATGAAATGCATCTCACCCATATGCCAAGAATATGTGTCGGATGTGTACCAAACATGTACTTCAACCATATACTAAAGATATATGCCAATGTAGCCAACAAGTGTCCTCTATCAACGCACCAATACCAATAACATCATCAACCATTCAATATGACAACCATGTACCTCATACTACCATGAACTATGTGCCAATGTATCCAAGATATCTGCCACAAATGGATCTCAACAAGTAGACCTCAATCATAAAGAGTCTCAATCATATATCACATCACTCTCAATCATGCCATGTACCATATCATAATATAACAAATATGATCATCAACCTACAACCATCACCACCATGTACCAATGTGACAAGACATGTATACAAATCATGTGTCAAGAACACTCATCAAAGTGTACCAATAATCGACATGTCAACTCATTAG
>ML778170.1:96686-130033 GCA_009831015.1 Picea engelmannii | reverse complement strand
GTTGTTAATGTTGAGAATTTGAAGTTGTATGAGCCTCCATTGATTGATGATCAAGGAGAGCATGTTCAGATTCCTTCCATAGATGATTTTTCTCCAGAGTATCTAACAGAACTACAGGAAGACACCATCCTTGACAGGAGAATACGAACTTCGAAGCGAGGAAATGTGGAGTATTTGCGAGTTGGTCTTAAGAGGATGAATCCAAGCAAGGCCAAGTGGATTGAGGTTGGAAGGGTGAGGGAACTATACCCTCATCTTCACATAGACTGAGATAATCTTTTGGAGGTCCAAAAGCTTCCCAATGGGGAGGTGTGATCAGGGGATCAAATTTTGCTCAAATTTCAAAGTGCTCAGAATGCAATGAAAATAGTGCCATTGCGTCCATCTCGTCTTCCTGATTCTAGTAGTATATTTACTTTGTCAAACGGACTCCGTATGGAGAAGATATCACAATCTGTTCGCCAAGCCAAACAGGCAAAAAATTTGATGCTAACTATACCAGTCCGTACAGTCCGTACATTCTGACGTGGAAGGACCGTACGACCGTATAGGGGTGACGTGGTAGATGTTGGTTGGTTGATAGATGGTGAGTCAGGAGCTGACACGTGTCCGGTTGGATGGCGAATGATATGAGGACACGTGGCCCAATCCGTGGGCACCACGTGTCACTCATTGGTTGGCTAGTGGTTGTATGTAAAATATATGGGAGTCCGCGGGGTTCGACCCCCGGACCTCCCCAACACCTAACGCCTTCGCACGACCCCCCGGCCATTGGGCCACGAGTTAGTTCTTATTTAACATATGGTTTCAATATTATTTGAATTTGTTCATTGTATTAAATGGAAAGGGGGGCGGGCCGGGGCTTAGCCCCGACCCGTGGTTCCATTATACCACATATAACCGTGTGTTAAAAAATATGGCGCGGGTTTATAAAACATAACCCAAAGTTTTTATATGACCATATTCAAATGTTTGCGCGCGGGGTTAACACATATAGCCATGGGTTTTGTTATGTAACATATGACCGGTGTATAATGTGCGCGGGAGGTTAGTTACACGGTTGTGTAACCACTTAACCACATTTTACTTCGCGCGAGGTCACATGCACCATATGCCTAGGTGCCTAGGCGGTTAGGGGTTGGCGCGCCCTTAACCATTCTACGGTTTGCACCCTTGGTGCGGTTGCACCTAGTGCTGGGTTTTTACGCCATATAATGCGTGTGAGTCAGGTTCATTCAAGAGGGTGCATTTTGTAGATGCAGAGACAACAAGTTGAAGAGGGAGACTTCCAGGAGGCCTAACTTCTTCATTTTCGACCGATTGAGGTGCCGAAAGAGCCTAGACAGGGATTTTGGAACGTTCTGAAGCCATTGGAGCAGTCTGTTTGTCAGTTTGAGCATTGTAAGACTTGTTTTTGAGAACTTTTGAGCAATTAATAATAATGATCCATTGGAAGCTGGACCAGGAGATGTATCCTAAGAGAGGGGTGAACTCCTTTATCAATTGTTCTGCTTATATGTTTATGTTCATTGATTATGCTGTTGTCTATGTGTAATTTGCATAAATAATCCTTTAATTTATGTGTTGCAAACTGATCCTTTTGCTTTAAACACATAACATTCACTTGCAATAAATTTCAATTTTTTCAAGTCTTCTTCATTTTTAGATCAATAGATCAATGATATACCTCTAGCTAGTATCACATCACCTATGATGTACTTCATAATCAAGGTGTCATAACCTCACTAATAAAATACATAAAATAACCAAAATTGTACCTTAATAGAAAATGCCTCATTCCACACACTAGGGTTAGTACCATGCATCCAAGATAGGAATCAATCATATTCTCCAAAGCTAAACCATACATCATTAACATATATTCTTCAAACACACATACAAACATGAAAAACTGAAGCATATAATCTGAGACCCTACATAAACTATGTTATATCATTAAACCATGTTGCAACTCATATGTACACCCCTCTTTCTAAGGGATTTACCTCATGTACGCAAACTATTCATAAGACACATAACGTATGTACATGACCTTTATATACACTAGAGTGTGTATGTACATGATTGTTCCCATAGGAACCCACGTATGCCTCAGAAAAGGCTTAAGCTTGAGCTTCCCTCATGACTGTCATTCGATTATGGTTGTTTAGTCTTCTTCATCCACTTTTGAGAGTGTCCCAGCTTCTTATAACTTGTACTTTGAGATTCCATCCTTTCAACATTATCTTCCTTCAAAATTTCATGTTCTCTTCTTGCCATATTATATGAAGCACTCCTCATTGACTGTATCCTTGAATTTCACCAATCTTGAGCTTTGTGGCCAAACCCCCTGCAACTATAACATCTCATGGTGTGACAATGAGCAACAATTTTTCCCACTTGATTATGTCTCCAACATCTTAGGATGTTATGGAACCTTCCAAAATCCTTCCTTTCATAGTGTCTTCAATCCAAAGATGCTTTGTGACCATATTCATTACATGAGAAGAAGTGACTATGAAAAACATTTTCATACCTTTGCCTTGGTGTCCACCTTGAAGGTGTCTCTCTTCTGAATTTTCTTTGAGGTGTCAAAATGGCTTCTTGGTGTCTTCCCTTCTTTGTTCTTTTGAAAGTTTCCTTGCTTTGTGTAGGTGCTCGACTTGCAGCTTTGCTTCCACCTTTTGAGAATGAAGGACTTACCTCATACTTCTTAGAAGTTCTATCTTCAAGGTGTGCAAATTCATTTTTTTATCCAGGACTTGATTTATCATTTGGTGATCTTTGACTATCTAAGATTTCATCCAAGATTGTTGGTTTGTTCATGAACTTGATATGATAATTTGACTTCTCTACTTTCCTTCTGAGATCAACTACTTCTTGTTCCAACTTATTACATGATTCTTACTTTTCATTTACCTGAATCTTCAATAGTTCTTCTATTATTTTGGCTTCTTCAAGTTGGGTCTTCAAATTGACATTGATTTTTTTTGTTTCTTTAAGGTCTTCAAGGATTTTTCTAAGCTCATCATATATTTTTTTCTTTTCTTCTTCTTGACGAATTATCTCATTTTTTAGTTTCTTGATCTCTTCTTCTTTTTCTTCTAATTGAGTCCTTTACTTGGTTGTTTCACTTCCTTCTTGTTTCTTGAATATTTGTTTTAGTGCCATGAAATGCCTTTGGTACTTATATATGGATTCCTTAGTAATTCTTTCAAGATCCTCAAAAGTATCTAAATCATCTCATATTTTATTTCTAACTTCTTCTAAAGCATCTAGAACTTTATCTTTGAGCTTCAACAAATCTTCTTCTTCATTTACAAGATAATTGTTACCTGATTCTACAAACACTATTTCTAGATATTCTTCTTCATTTGCAGGAGAACATTTAACATCATTGGATTTAGAATTATTGCAACCAAGAGAGTCTTTACGTTCATTGATGATTGGGTCTTGATATTTCTTCTCTAGCTTCAGCCATAGGTCCTTGGCGGAGGTACATTTTCCTATTATTTCTTTGATAGAACCTGAGAGTCCATTTAATATGGTGTTGAATGCTACTAAATTATTCTTATTTTTTGCAAATTTTGACTGATTCTTTGAGGGAACTGGTCCAGCAACAACTGTATCCCAAAAAACTGGTCCTTTAGACTTCAAATAGCCTTTCATATTTATTCTCCATGCCGAGTAATTTGTCTCATCAAAGAATAGAACTACATGTTCATCCATTTGTGTGTCCATGGATCTCCTTCAAGCTTCTAAGGCTTATGATGAAGGCCTAATTTGATACCAATTGTTGGACACACTGACCACACTAAGAGGGGGGGTGAATCAGTGTAGGGATCTTTTTACACTTCTTCCAAAACTTTAGTTAGAAACACCTTCAACCATTATCATTCATTCACAATTGATCACATGGAAATATCAACAACATTTATCAACAATAAAGAGCTATAAGCCATCACCATAATAAACACAAAGAGCACCAAATATATGTGTATACGTTTTTTATTATGTGTTACAAGAGACTAAAATCTCAGGGTTTTATCAGCATCAACTGACTATAGCAACGACTCTAATAGAGTACCAACTCTAAATACATGACTCAACTTGCATATATCAGCACCAACTAAGATGTGAGGAATCCAACCCCCAAGTACAATACCCAACTTGTAGATAGAAAACAATTTGTCAATAGGTATGTGACCTTTCTATACTATAGCACACATATGCACATGACCTGGCTATACTGTAACATGCATTTTACGCAACCTCCTCCACTGTCAGCCTGCGTGCACCTTCACAAAAGTAGGGAATCCATTCTTCTGCACTTCTGAAAATTTCATGACTGTGTCAAATCCACCAGTAACCTTTCAGTGCATCCAACCTGTCACTACAACCATCCCATTCCATACATTTATCATCGTACATATCCTTCAACCAACTACAAGTAGCTCAAGAGTGTGAGCTATAGGAACCATATCAGAATTGTACGATACATGAGATTGTTTCTCACTCAAACAACCAGCCAACATAAACCATAACCAGATCACACAACAACCATACCAAGAGTCCTATGCATGTCCCTCATCCATACATCATCATATAACTTAATTATTCCTCAACCATATCAGAGATATACCAAACATGAGAGTGTTGTTCACTCAATCAACCAACCAACATATACCATATTCATATCTCATAACAACCACACCAAGAATGCCTCAAGTATTCACCATATCATGAGAAAATCTAAGCATCAAGACAACATATAACCATACCACAATTTATGTAGTATATCTAAACCTATATAATGATATCTTGGGAACTTGTTTCATACTTAAGTAACCTGGCACTAGCATCCATTCAATATTTTCTTGACCTTTTCAAATATATGTGACATGTGCTTATTCAACAAGCATATGTAGACCTCCTGGCCTTCTGCAGATTGTGTATGTATGCAACCTATCCCACTACAGCCCATGTACAACTTCAAAAAACTAGGGTTTTCAGAACCTTCGAAACTTTCATTGTCAAACTTCCTTTCTACCTCAGACTTGTGGAACTTCTGATGCGTCCATGATTACTTGCAATGAACCTTTCACCAAAAATAGATCTTCAATATGCTCAAAATATTCTCACCATAAGAGACCCTTTCTCTCTTATTTATACTCTCCAAGTAGCTTCCTCTAGGGGTTATCTTCTAACCAACTTTACCCAACTTCCTTCTTTTAGGGATAACCCACTTCTGACCACTTTGTCCACTTACAACCACTTTATCCACAAATAGTAAAATCTCCAATTATAGTTGCAAATAATTTATTTTCTTGTTGTAACCACTTAACCCATGACTAACCACTTTGATTGGTCAACTTCTTCTAGGAGCTTCTAGAATAATTTAACTTTTTTTTACCTTCTAGGGGCTTCTAGATAACTCATGAGGGTTCTCCAACTTCACATGGACATAACTCTCTAACTGTCAGGAGTTATGTGACATTCCACATATCACTGGAAATGACATGACGAGCAATATCCATATAGAATAGTGTCACTTGAAAATTCACTGATATTCATTACATTATTCCTAAACCAAACTTGGGTTCCTTAACCAAACATATAGGATGACTCAACCACTTAACCATTTGGACTTCACAAAGCGTCTTCCAGTGAGGGATTTCACCATAAGAGGACCAATTTGGAGTACATACATTTGGTACTTCATACATAGAAACATGACATGATCATCAACTGACTTGAACATGACATCAATGATACAACTTCCTCCTATCAACCATGACATGACATCAATAATACAATTTCAATGACATGACATCAACCTTTACATCAATGAAAACATATCATTATGACACCAATTGACATCAACTCTTTGACATAAATTACATCAATGAATACATAATCCAACAATCAATACATCAATGATACAAACACATCACTTTGACAATATTGGCCATTAACCCTTTGACATGAATCACTTGACATCAATGACAACATAGTCCAATAGATTCGATTTAGGTCGAGTCATGGATATCTTTGGTTTTTGAAACCAACCTTTTGTCCCTCCCCAATATGGTCGCCAAAAATGTTGATGTTTAAATCGGTTAAAATTAAAACAACAACCTCACGAGGATATGAATCCCCCTCAATTTTTATAGAGGTGGTACTCCTCTTTGACTAAAATATGTATTTTGATACTCTCAAGTTGAAATAATAAAATAATGGAATACTAGATAGCACACCCCAATCTTTATCACTTAATAAAAATATAAAATATTGCTGATTGAAAATGAAATGTATTCACATAAGAATTACTGAGAAGAGGACCAAGAATCTTCACTCATAATATACAATATATGTAGAGATATTGTATTAAAATAAACAACAATTATAGGAAATATGATATAAATCTCACATCCATCACAACATTTATAATTTTGATCGCATTCAAGGAAAGAGAGATAAGGCCCACAATCAAGAGAACTTTAAAAGAGTTTTTTCACTTAAAACAAGGAAGAATATGATAGGAAAACTTTAAATATGTTTTCCTCAAAACTCGTTGTTCAAATATATCATTAAAGTTAACCCCAATATAGTTCTCCGGGATTTTCAAAAAATAATATAGTCTTTAACAGTATTGAAAATCAAATGCATTTGTCCAAAATTGGATTGGGATTGGCTTCCCATGGACCATAAAATAAAAGAAAAGGAGCTAGATTAAACTTGAAAAAAAATAAAGGAGAAGGTTGTCAGAAATCGCTTATGAATTTCAATGAAGAATAGACACAATTGGGTGATTTTTGAAAGAGAAGGTGAAGAATAAGGAAAAATGTGATCAGTTTTACTCACTTTAATGGTGATCTCTCTCATTATCTAGATGTTGATGGACCTTTTGTAGTCTCCTTGGTTGCAGTTACATGACCGGTACCAACCGCCTATGTCTGACCTTCTTTAGTTGTATTGATTAAAGCTTACTTTAATCAATTTTAAATGTAATCTTTCATAGGGGAGTGGCGATTATTTCCTGTATGACTTTAATATCAAACAATGAACTTTCATAATCTCTAAAATCAATTAAAAGTTGGTGCAAAGTGTCTTCAATATCTTCATTTTTATTGATAGAGTTTACAAGTCAAATTTCAACTTCATGTTTTGTGTATTCAATCATGCTATTAAACTTTTCTTCCGAAACAACCTTCAACATCTCAAGATCTTCTTAAAAAAATTCTCTTGTAATAAGAATATAATTTGATATTAATCTCAGGTCTTGGACTTCTCCTGTGGTTCCTACCAAATCTAGTTCAATCAATTTAAAATAAGATTCTCCCATTTTGATACTTAGAGTATCAAGATAATTTAATATTTCTTTCAAAGTTTGTATCCTTTTGAGCCAACAAGATTTCATTTTTTGTATATACATCAGGGATGGTAAATCCTCTTCTTTTCTTTTAAGTCCAGTCATACCCAAAACTTTTAGAACAAATGTAGTGACAACATATTTGTAAAAACCCTCGTCATTTTTGAGGTTGGCCTCGAGGTATTCTCTTAGATTAGTAATCCTTGAGCCTAAAGAAATGAAGTTGCTTTCCAAATCCCATGGCTCTAAAATGAGAGACATCCTCTTATTTATGTTTTCCCCAACATAACGTCTAGCTACAACAAGAAAACTTGACGTTCCCTTTAACTTTGAGCTTGACTCTGGTGTTCTGTCGAATCTTTTCTCAGGTTGAATAGTACTGTGGAATTGCAAATATAGGGGGTGGAATTAAAGCATACTCCAATTCTTTAACCCTTTATTTCAAAATATCATTTTCAACTTACATTTCATCCACTAATACTTCCAAAGCATCACCTGTATATTTATGAATCCTTGTGAGTCTTGATGGTAAAACTCCGCTAAAATTAAATTTTGAAAGTGTTTTTCCTTGGAACTTTTTCCATTTTGAATTAAATGTTTCAAATATTAATTTCTTAGAGTCTTTATCAAATAATGCATTGTGAAGAGTTAAGGATTCTTCTTCATAAAAGACTGGCTCTTGTGTCACTAGTTTCGCTACAATTTCGTAGCTCTCTTGAACCCTTTACTCATCATATGGAAACTCAATATCTTCGATATTTGTATCCAACTCCATATCCTCAAGGGTATCATCATCATCTGGTACAGGCTCACTTAATTCCTGTTAATTTACCTATCTTTTTATTTTACTATTTATTGTGAGCTTATGAAGTCTTTCAAGATTATTTTTTGGAGGGTCAAGATCATCTCGTAATTAAGGAATTCTTATGTTCTTGATACAAATTGGGATTTTTTTTTGGGTGTGTCGCTTCTTTGAGAATAATTTTGAGACCTTGTTCTTCTCTCATTTACAACCCTTCTGTGTTTTCAATGAGATTCATTATTACTGACAACAATTTCAAGATATCCAACTGGAACTTCTTCAGGGTTGTTGCCATCTTCTTCTTCTTCTTCTTCTCCAAATAATAAGTATTTATATATGATACATTGAAACCAACAAAAGTCATATGATTCTTGAAATATTGTTGAGGGTCAAACTCTTTTACTTGATTTTCCAACTTTAAATTGTATTGGTCAAACTGAACTGCATACTCATTATTTTTTGAAGCATTTCTAAGTGTAATTTTGCAAATTTTCCATGGTAATAAAATGAATTGATTTATTTTTTCTTTCATAAAAGAAATTGGACCCGAATTTGTACTATCTACAAACTTCTATCACAAATATTGTATCTAGTACATAAAATGGAAGATAAATTGGGGCTTCCTGAGAGTAGCAAATTCTGATGACACTGTAACTTTCCATTGCCTCAGAACTTCCCCTTTTATATAAAAATGTTACCACACCCAATGTTAGTCTTGAAGTACCATTTCCAAACATGAGTTTCTTTAAAGGAGAAACGAATGAATCATAAACTTCATAAAAATGGTACACTTACTTCTTCTTCCACAAAGAAAGGTACCATGTATGAACATGGTCTATCTTACAGTCAACCTACTTTGATAAAAAAATTCCTTAGAATACATGAAAATATACAATGGAAAATATTAAATATGTATAGATATATAATTTCTTGTCCCTCCTAAAATTTGACAATTGGAATGATATTTCAAAAGAGATAATTTTCAACCAGTCGAAAATTGCTTTCTCTTGGAAAAAAAAATATAAAATATAAAGAAATAGACGAGGAATTGTAGAAGTTGACTCTTGTCCAAGAACCCTAGCAAGAATCCATGCCATTTCTTGATATGGTTTTCTTAATTGATTGACCTGTATAGTTGATATATTCTCTAGTATTGTCATCGGGTCTTCCAGATATTGTGACAATAGGTCCCAACCACTGTTTCTAGATTTGTAAATTCCTTGGCTTCATCAACCTTGAAGATTGTTAGGACCCTATAATGTACCTTTTTGCTCATAATTTTTTCTATCATTACATCCTTTTCCCACTCATATTTAAGACTACATTATCACCTTAACCTATTTCTCCAAAGGTATATAACGTTTCTTCTCTTTGCTATATATTCAATTTGTGTTACATGTAATTTTACATTACTCTCATACTTAGCCATTAATCAGAAATATATAGTTGCTGAAAAATCTTGAACTGTAGTTAATATACTGTTGTTGCTTGAAGAACACGTTGCTGAAATAGTCAACAATACGCAAATCCCATTGCTGAAACAATCTGTGATTTGTGATGCTGAAACAACATTTCACATACAACAGTAACAAGAAGGAATTGTTACACTGGCCGCAATAGTCGTACCTTAAGCCAGCACCATTACAACCATCGTTGTTGCTTGAAGACCACGTTTCTAAAACAATCAAATAGGACGCAAATCCCGTTGCTGAAACAGTCTATGATTTGCGATGCTGAAACAATATTTCACATATAGTAGTAACAAGAAAAGATAAATAAAGAAGTTGTTACACCAGCCGCAACAACTGTACCTCAAGCCAGCACCATTCCAACCACTGTAATAGCATTTTTCTACAGGAGATCAGAATATCCTATTCCATCATAGAAGATTAGATCAGACTAAGAATAGGATTTGCACATACACATGTAATTTTATGCTTAATTGTATTAAGAGGATTCTCCTCTTTAAATAAGGGGAAAATCAACGTTGGAGAGGATGGAAAGGCTTAGCTAGAAAGGAATTATAGAGAAGGAGCATGTTCACTTTGGATATTGTAACTCGTCGCATTTGACAGATGAATACAAGATTATTCTGAGCATTTATTTTTAGTTCCTTTCATTTCTGGGGAATCTTGTGAGAAGGAGAGGGCCCACCTTCTTCACAAGATTCACCCATTAGTTTTTGTAGTGTGTTTGTATTGTTTTTATCTATACCTTGTTAAAACTCTGTTTTGCTAAAACTCTATTTTCACTGATTGTTACATCGTTTTCATACATTCATTCCTAGGTAATTGTTAATCATTTTGATTGGAGTTTAGGAAAGTGTGATAGTCAGAGACAGGTGCTGAAGATTCTTACTTTGGGGAATATGGTCCTATTCTCTCTTACAGAATAGTTAGTCTTCGGTAATTGTTAATCATTTTGATTGGTAATTCTGTTTGCAGAATGAGTTTATGAAAGTGTGATAGTCAGAGTCACGTGTTGAAGGTTCCTACTTTGGGGAATAGGGTCCTGTTCTCTGTTACAAAATAGTTAGTCTTGTTTGCAGTGTGCTGAAGGGTTCCTTTTTCCTAGGTTGTTGTTTCTTAATGTAATCCAAGATTCTTCTGATAATTATTTTCCTTGAATCTTGAACTCTACAATAGATAGATTGCTTTCACTATAAATCAGAGTAGAACTTCAGTCTATTCAAAGCAAGGTGTGATTAGTGTAACTTTTACTACAACTTTGGATTTCTTTTGAGATTGAGCATATACAGTGTGTGATTGCCTTTGAAATAAACAGACTTCCCTGGGTTGACAATTTATGTGACACTTGATTGTTTTAATTAATAAGCAATTATAGTGACCAACATTTTGGCGTCGTTGCTGGGGAAGGAAATTATAGATTTCAAAAGAATTTACGCTTTTCTTTTATATGTACAGATTGCATGAGAGGACATGGACCCCCCAAGGAAACTAACCCTACAGGTGGTAGGGGCAGAGGAAGAGGAGGAAGAAAGACTTTTATCGACCATATTATATCAAAATCTAAATCTGTTGTTCCTCAACGACCAAGCTCTCGAAAATCAAAGTCTCAACCTTCGTTTCAAGCGAACTTTGAAATGGAGACAGTTGAAAAACCAGCAGACGACATTGAGGATTGAGCAAGTGTAGTAGGGAAACAAACAGAAGAAACCATGGATGGATATAATGAAGAACTGCACCATGAAGAACAGGTAGGCCTTGAAGCAGAGGTAAACAATGAAATTTTTTTTTCTACCTTAGGATTTCCTATTGGTGATCTTCCTAGAGGAGTAGCTCCCATGAAGAATATTCCACTTTCAGCTTTACCTAACTTTCATGGTTTATCTTCTAAAGATCTTAATGAATTCCTTTTCGAGTTTGACATATTATGCAGAAGTTATGATTACATTTCCAATGCTAAAAAATTAAAGCTATTCCCAGCAACATTAAAGGGAAATGCATTAAGATGGTTCATGAGTCTTGGAGGTCATGTAATCACAACATGGGATCAGATGAAACAGAAATTTCTACACAAATATCAAGACTATTTCCGATCAAGAGAAAAAAGAGAGGAACTATTCAAGATGATACAGAAAGAGGATGAAAAACTGGAGGACTTTGTGGAAAGGCTACAGTATAATCTACAAATATCTAGTCACCCTAATGTAAGTAAAGATATTCTTAAAACAATATTATTAAAAGGAGTAAGGGATGACTATCTAGATATGTTGAATATGCTTGGAAAAAGGGAAATATCTAAAGAATCATATGATGAAATTGTTAACCTCTGTAAAAGATGTTCAAGAGGAGCTGCAAGGAATAGATCAAACAGCAGGGATACCACATTTTCAAGAGTTCAAAAATCAGCCAGTGGAGGAGCAACAAGAGCCAAAATAGGTAATCTACTTGAGGAATTTAAAACTGAAATGTTAAGTTCTTTTACTTCACAAATTGACACCTTACAGATTCAAAATAAACAAGTCGAAGCAGAAGAAGCTCTGTCCATATTTTGTTCCAAATGCAGAGATAAGCACCCACGAAGGGAATGCCCATTGGACAAAAAGCCAATTTGCACCATTTGTGATAAGGATCATGAAACTCAACAATGCCCTTTTTTACCAGGAATGAAAGCATCATTACAACCAACCGATGAAGAAGCTGAAGCTATCTATCTGTTGACACAGAGAAGGAAATGGCAACCATGGGGACAAGGTATGAATCCTAATATGCCATTTACATCTTCTAATCATTGGAATAATTATCCTTCTTTTAGTCAAGCAAATTACCCTCCTTTTAACCAAATGCAATACCCACCCTCCAATCAAATGAATTACCCACCCATGCAACAAACAAGCCCTCCCTATGTAGACCCAACAATATGGACACCTTGGCCTTCACAACAACAACCTTACCTTAACCAATGGAATCCAAATTGGAGAGGTCAACAACCCTCGTTCCCAAATCAATTTCCTCAATTTCAATCACAAGTTCAGCAACCACTTTCTTTACCATCAGGTGCTCCACTGAATAATCAAATGATGAGGCCCCAACTACCTGTACAACCTAACCCTAACCCTAATAATAAGGCTATGCAGTGCATTGATATTCAAAACCAGCCTATACTTTCTCTTTCCCCTGCACAATGCAATGATATTCATTTACAATCTGGGAAAATAATAGAACCTATCATTGATGATGTTACCTCCTCTGATTCCGATAAAGAAGAAATAAAAAAAGCACAATGTACCTGAAGAGGTACAACCATCCTCAAACACTGTTGCTAAAACAAAAAAACCACCATTTCCTGAGCATTTAGCTTTGACTAAAACTCCTGAGCCACCTGCTTTCAATCTTCTAGGGGAATTGCAAAATCTCTATGTCAAAATTCTACTATTACAAGCACTAACAGATGTACCAATTTATGCCAGAACTATGCGAGACATTTGTGTTAAGAAACCCGGTAGGAAAACTAAAGATCCCCTCACAGTTCATGTCATGGGTGATTTGTCTGCACTAATTTCGGGTAAAGCTCCTCTAGTTAAATATGGTGATCCCGACCATCCTACTGTCACAGTGCAAATTGGAAAAACAATAATCCCTCGAGTTCTGGTCGACTTAGGTGCTGCTATCAATATTATGACTCTTGAAACTTCACAATTGTTACGACTAAAGAATGAAATCAGAGATACCCCAACCATTCTAGAATTAGCTAACCGTTCCACAATCAAACCAGAAGGAGTTATTGAAGACCTAATCATCTCAGTTGAGTACTGGAATTATCCAGCTGACTTTGTGGTATTACAACCTAAAACAAAGTTGGGGGGTCATCCTCTAATTTTGGGCAAGCCTTGGCTAGCCACAACAGATGCCTTTATCAGCTATAGATCTGGTTCAATGACAATTTCAAATGGATATGAGACCAAACAAATTACCCTCTACCCTCATGCTACACCCTTGATTAATAATGACAATTCCTTATGGGTGGACTTTGATGATCAAACAACTCAACCTATCTTGACTATCGGACAAGCCTTAAGCCTTAAAGATGCCACTGAGGATGAAGTAATTAATAATTTTATTTTTGAACCCTCCTCTGTGACTCCAGAAACACATAATCAACTAGTTGCACTTTTGGAGTCAGATACCTAGGAAAACCTTAACTTTGAAGACCTACCTCAACCATCAGCTACCATCTCTTCTAAAAGTATACCAGTAGAAATTGAACCTGGCAAAACACTGAATATAAACCCCAACTTGCCAGTTGTTGAAACACAACAATTAATGAAGTTACTTCTTGAACATAAGGAAGCATTCACATGGGACTCAACAGATATGAAGGGAATCCCTCCTGAATTATGTACTCATCGTATCTATATCAAGGAAGATTGTCGACTGATCTGCCAATCTCAACAATGAATGAACCCTAATTTAAGAGAAATTCTTAAAGAGGAACTTCAAAAATTGCTTAATGCAGGGTTTATATATCCTATATCTGACAGTGAATGGGTTTCCCCACTGGTAATAGTTCCTAAGAAAAATGGGAAATAGAGAGTGTGTGTAGATTATAGAGCCTTAAATAAAGCCACTCAAAAAGATCACTTTCCATTACCATTCATTGATTGGGTGTTAGATAGTTTGTCAGGGAAGAAATTCTTCTCTTTCTTAGATGTTTTCAGTGGGTATAACCAGATCAAAATTGCACCCCAAGACCAAGATAAGACCACTTTTACTAGCCCATGGGGAACTTTTGCTTATAGAGTCCTCCCATTTGAACTATGTAATGCACCAACAACCTTTCAAAGAGCAGTTATAGGAATCTTTTCTAATATGATTAATGACTCTATGGAAATTTTTATGGATGATTTTACCCCTTATGGTGTCTCTTTTGAGGAAGCACTACAAAATCTTGAGAAAGTACTTAACCAATGTATATAAGCCCACCTCTCCTTAAGCACCGAAAAATGTCATATGATGATGAGTGAAGGAGTGGTACTTGGACACTTTATTTCATCTCAAGGAATTTAGGTAGATCCATCCAAGATACAAGTCATTAAAGACCTTCCTATTCCCAAAACCCAAACAGATGTAAGAAGTTTCTTAGGACATGTTGGATACTATAGAAGATTTATCAATTTTTTTTCCAAAATAGCTTCTCCTTTGTTTGTGTTATTTATGAAAAATACTGAATTCAAGTGGACTAATCTTTTCCAGGAAGCATTTGATACACTCAAACATCAGTTATCTACAACTCCTATTCTAAGAGGGCTTGATTGGACACTTCCCTTTCATATATCCTCTGATGCTTCAGATACTGCAATAGGAGTTGTCTTCGGACAAGAAGAAAATAATCTCCCTTATGCTATCTACTTCATTAGCAAGAATATGAGTCCTACTAAACTTAACTATACAGTTACCGAAAATGAATTTTTAGCAGTTATCTATGCTATTAATAAATTTCGACATTACATCACTAGCTATTCTACTGTTGTCCATACTGATCACTCAGCTATTAAATATTTAATGAAAAAATCTATCACAAATGATCGAGTCACCAGATGGTTACTATTATTGCAAGAATTTGATATTACAATTGTAGATAGACCAGGAAAAGAAAATGTAGTTGTTGATTTCCTTTCTCGGTTAACACCTGATGATAATACTCCAGTAGATGATTCATTTCCTGATGAATATTTATTTGTAGTATCTTCTCACTCACTATGGTATGCAGACATCGCTAATTATTTGGTTGAAGGAAAGTTACCACCACAGAGAAAAGAAAAATCATTCAACAAAGTGCTCGGTATAGCTGGATAAGTGGGTGTCTTTTCCACACAGGACTTGATCAAGAAATCCGAAGATGCATTAGAGAAGATGAGGTTTATGGTTTACTAAAAGCTTGTCATGATGGCCCTTATGGAGAGCATTTTGCTGATAAAAGAACATCAAATAAAATTCTCAGGATGGGTTATTATTGGCCCTCACGTTTTAAAGATGCAAAGAAATATGTTCGGGCCTGTGATAGTTGTCAAAGAATAGGTCAACCTAATCATAGAGATTAAATGCCATTAAATCCCCAGGTAGTACTCGAACCATTTGAAAGATGGGCCTTAGAATTTGTAGGACCCATTAACCCTCCATCCAATCAAAAAGTTTATATAGTGGTCTGCACAGATTATATGACCAAATGGGTGGAGGCTAAAGCACTCCATAGAGCTACTGAAGAAGCTGTTCTAGATTTTTTATTTGAAGATATCTTTATCAGATTTGGAGTGCCTAGAGAATTAGTCACAAATGGAGGGACCTCCTTTCACTTCTCATGGCTTTAAAGCCATCCTTCAAAAATATCATATTCATCATAGAATGACTACACCATACCACCCCCAAGCCAATGGATAGGTGGAAAGAAAAAATAAAGTAATAGAAGCCATTCTCACAAAAACAGTGAAGGAAAACCGGAAGGATTGGTCTCAAAGTCTCCCTGAAGCATTATGGGCCTACAGAACTACCTGGAGAAATACTACAGGATTCTCCCCCTATGAATTAATTTATGGAAAAAGTGTTGTCTTTTCTGTGGAATTTGAAATCAAAACCTTAAGGACTGCTTTAGTTGTTAACCTTTATTTGACTGATGCACAAACAACAAGGTTGCAATAGCTTACTGAATTGGATAAAAAAAGATTCGATGCCATTCACCAGACAACTATGATTCAACAACAAAGAACAAAATGGCATGATAAAATCATCAAGCATAAGCAATTCCAAAAAGGTAATTGGGATTTATTGTATGATTCTCGGTTTAAAGAATTTCAAGGGAAACTACGTACAAGATGGCTAGGACTTTACGAAGTGGACACTGTTTTCCCTAATGGAACAGTAAGGCTCCTCACAATTGATGACTCTAAAACACCGTTATTAGTGAATGGTCATCGGCTCCGTCTATACCAGCGCCCCATTTCCAAAGAAGATTTTAAAGCCACATGTGTGGAAGATTCACATTATCTCTTTTTAGAGGAGCCTTCTTCCCCTCATTGCAATTAATTTTTTCTGAATTTAATTTCTTTAGTATTATATTAAATTTCTTTTACTAATAATCCCTGTCAAGGAATGGCATGTTACAATTGATTCTTTTGCAGATTCTCGATCAAGAAAAGGCCTACCAAGAAAAGACAATCTTACTACAAGCATATCCGAGCTTCATTTTGTGAAGCATTGCTCCATCTTTCTTCAATCCATTCATCTTCACTCCTCAGCAACATTTTTCCTCATTTTCCCCATTTTTTCCATTGCTAAAACACCACTGTTCAACAACATTTCTCCCATTTTCCCATTGCTGAAACACCACTCTTCAACAACATTTTCCTCATTTTTCCCATTTTTCCCATTGCTAAAACACCACTCTTCAACAACATTTTCCTCATTTTTCCCATCTTTCCCATTGCTGAAACACCACTGATCAGCAATAGTTCTCCCATTTTCCCCATTGCTGAAACACCACTCTTCAGCAACATTTTTCCTCATTTTCCCCATTGTTGAAATACCACTCTTCAACAACATTTTTCCTCATTTTCCCTACTGCTGAAACACAATTTCTTCAGCAGTATTTTCCATTGTTAAAACATCACTCTTCAGCAAACATTTTTCCATTCTTTTCTTGTTGCTGAAACACCACTTTTTCAGCATTTCCTGTCAATAAAAACATCTTCTTCAGCTCTTTCACTCTCACTTCTCCTATTTTCATATTACATTTTGTCCTTTCACTACCTTCTCTCATGATTAAACAAACCCTTGATACAATTTCTCTAATAATCCAAAGTCTCTCCCATGGTTACTGCAGATCTATTATGGACAGACACTATATTTTTCGAAGTACAAATCAAAGGTAAAGATGAGGTATGTAAACTTTATATGTAAATACAATTGAACTATGGCTAATGAGAAGATCTTGATTCATTACTATCATTCACTTAAAGTCACTATTTTAGTTGTAGTTGGGGGGGGATATATCGAAATTTTATGCCATCATTTCACATGAACCGACTACCATCACTTCTTTTTACCCATCATTTCATTTTTTTTTCACCATCATTTCCATGCCTTCGTCCGCAAAACTTACTCTGTTCAGGTGTGGTTACTTGACTCTCTGATTGTGCATTATACTGAGTTGAATAGCTATGGGAGGTCCTTTTATATGATATGAACCCGCCACGACAACCCTGCTAGAATTGTATCCAGAAGTCTACCAAATCTTTCAGTAGGCAGGTTGGCTGGGTTATTTTCAGAGGCTCCAGGGATTTGATCAACAACAGGTTCTTCAATTTGCTTGAAATATTCAAAAAGACCATTCTATTGTTCAAGGGGTTCGGATTCCAGTCATAAAGGATGATATCACACAGGTTTCAGGTCTTCCTGACACTGGCATTCGCTGGTTCAACCGCAAACACATTATCCCTAATGCCCAGCAGGATTTTCTCTTGCCAGGAGAACAAGTTGAGCCTAAAGGCCGGGGTGTTCGACTTAGCTCATTGTCACCTCCTTGGTCGAAATTTGCAGAGTTTGTCAAGAACTACCTTACCTATGAAGGATGATACAAGGTAGTTTACCAGTCCGACTTTGTCCTGTTATCTCATTTACGACATGCTAGACTGGTCAACATTCCTTACTATCTGCTCGGATATCTTAGAAATATGTCACATTATTGTAAACAAGCTAAAAATCCAACCCTTTCCCTTATCCATCATCATCTCATTCAATTACTCATCCAAAAGGGTTTTACCCAAAAAAACCCTCTCCTAAACAACCCACCCATAAACCCTCAGGAAGCTGCTGAGCATCTTGAAAATCCTCATGAAGAGAAACCACAAAACCTTCCTGACTTTCTGGAAATACCTATTAATCTTCCTATATACCCAATTGATCCAATTAAACCTCCTACCATACCAAGTCTGCCCCACAATTTACCAGAATCATCTACCCCTACTGTTCATATCCTTAACAATGATTCTAAAGCAGATAAACCTGATAACCCTCCTTGCCCCATCACTGAGGAAAAACCCACATGCAAAAGAAAGAAGCAAACTACTACTTTTCCTTCCTTTTTACCTAAAAAACAAACTTTGGCTTCAACCAAAGCAACATCTACTGCCACTGCCCTAAACCCCCAACCCATTTTCCTAAAAACTCATACATCTCTACCCTCCTAAATCCCAGAATTTTTACCTATTCAACCCACGGGCATTGAAACACAAGAACCAGAAGCCCAAGATGCTGCGACATCATTTTCTTTACATCAAGTAGCTATCACACAAGAACCAGCTACTCACTCAGTAGCTAAAACACAAGAACCAGTTATAGTTGTCACACAAGAACCAGCTACAGCTGAAACACAAGAACCAATTGTTGACTTCATTCCTGAAATACAAGAATCAGATGCCCAGGGTGCTGCAATAGTAGTTGTCACACAAGAACCAGCTATTCATTCAGTAGCTAAAACACAAGAACCATCTATAGTTTTCACACAAGAACTAGCTACAGCTGAAACACAAGAACCAGTTGCTGACCTTATTCCTGAAGTTCAAGAATCACATGCCCAGAGTGCTGAAACACTATTTTCTTTTCATCAAGTAGCTGAAACACAAGAATCGACTGCTGATTTTGTAGCCGCTCCACAAGAACAGCTACTGAGGCTATGACCATTACACAAAAACCAGTCACCCCTCTTGATACATCGATGACAGATCAACAACCAGAATTAACAATGGCTTCTCTTACAAGAGAATGAGTTTCTAAGATCAGAACTGGAAGCTTACAAGCAAGAGCTAGTAATGGCAAAGGAAGCCTATGACAGGGAACTTAATCTGTATACCTTAGCTCGCGTAGCAGCCATGGCAGAGAAAAACACAAAATATGATCAGTATAGAGAGTATATGTGCAGCCAATGTGGGGATATTTATGATAAAGAAAGCTACAAAGTGGTTCAAATCCCAATACTTGGAGCCTCCCCTGTACCTACGACTTTTGCAGTTAAAAAAGAGGAACGCCCTACTATTATGCAAGAACCAGTAGGACCTTCAAAAATTCCAAAAAGAAAAGTTAATCTACATGAACCCTAACCTACAACAACTTTTAAATCAGAAGACCCTGTTTTTATTAGTAAAGTTGTTCAAACTCTGCCTATTGATGAATCTACCCCTACTTTTGTGGAACAAGCCACTCAGACTCTACCTCAGCCTACCACTTGCGATGTTGAAACACAAACTCTTCCTGTTGATGAATCTACGCCTCCTGTCAAGATCAATACTCCTACTTTTGTGGAACAAGACACTCAGACTCTACTGTGGCCTACCATTGACGATGATGAAACACAAACTCTGCCTATTAATGAATCTGCCCCTCCTAGCAAGATCAATACCCCTACTCTTGTGGAACAAGCGACTCAGACCCTACCTCAACCTACCACTTGCGATGCTGAAACACAAACTCAACCATGGAATGAGCAGGCAATAATGGACAAATGGAAAAAGGAGTCTGCTATTACACAAGACAAAAGTTTGCAGGAGAATAGACTACTTTGGTTGAACCACATCTATTTAAACTGGGAAGATTTGGAGCAAACACGCCAAGAATCTTGTGCCCATAAGAAGCAGAATGAAGAGTTAAAAGGAAAATTGCTCTTGATGTTTGATTTGGTACAAAAATTGTTGGTAGCTAGGAAACCATCCTCAAATTACTCTCTTTTCCTTATAGAACGACTTACATTTTTTCAGATTAAATCAATCAAAGAAGGAAGACCCTATGCAGTGCTCAAACCAGAAGATTTTGTTCAAACTTTTGTAGAAGCCTCTACTATTGATCAACATCTATTATGTGAAGTATATCTTCATAATGAAGCCATTCCTGAGAATAGACAACTTAACCTTAACCCTCTTGTTGGTGATATCCAGATTTGAGTACTTGTCTCCTTCCTTACCAACCAGATTATGTGGCGGAATGATTTTCTAGCTGCCAAGCACAATGAAGATAACTGTCTCCTCTGGATACGGCCAGAACCACAGAACGTTGCCACCTTTGTTGCATAATATTATCAATTTTTGAAGAAACCAGGGATGACCCAATATATACGACAACTACAGGCGACAGTACTTCAGGATTGTCAACAGTTTATTAAATCCACAGAGACTGCCACCCTAAAATAAAATAACATGTTTTGGCAACAATCTTCTGAGAAAAGGTAGGAGCACAATCCCTTTAGTCCTACCAATCTTGAGACAACAATCTCCCAGGTACCGAGTTACATCAAATGTGTCCAGCAATGTGCTGAAAATTGGATAGGTTATCAGTTCCATTTTCCCATTCTGTGGATGCCAGCAGAGAAGTATCAAGTTCAACATAAGTTGCCCAAGAAGGTTGAAGCAGTAGTCTGGCAAAGGCTACAATGTGTTCAAGGATTCAGAGCTGCAACAAACAGTACTTTCCACAGCTACTTCTTAAGTAATTTAAACGCCCAAAGTCGGTATCTAGATTCTGATTTAGATTAAAGTTGCCTGAGGACATGAAACCTTTTTAGTTGGGGGGGATGTTAGGACCCTATAATGTACCTTTTTTCTCATACTTTTTGCTATCATTACATCCTTTTCCCACTCATATTTAAGCCTACATTATCACCTTAACCTATTTCTCCAAAGGTATATAACGTTTCTTCTCTTTTCTATATGTTTAATTTGTTTTGCATGTAATTTTACATTACTCTCATACTTAGCCATTAATCAGAAATATATAGTTTTTGAAACAGTTTGAACTGCAGTTAATATACTGTTGTTTCTTGAAGACCATGTTGCTGAAACAGTCAACAGTACGCAAATCCCATTGCTAAAACAGTCCATGATTTGTGATGTTGAAACAACATTTCACATACAGTAGTAACAAGAAGGAGTTGTTACACTGGCTGCAATAGCCGTACCTTAAGCCAACACCATTACAACCATCACTGCTGCTTGAAGACCACGTTGTTAAAATAGTCAAACAAGATGCAAATCCCATTGCTGAAACAGTCCGTGATTTGCGATGCTGAAACAGTATTTCACATACAACAGTAACAAGAAAAGATAAATAAAGAAGCTGTTACACTGGCCACAATAGTTGTACCTCAAGCCAACACCATTCCAACCACTGTAACAACATTTTTCTATGGGAGATCAGAATATCCTATTCCAGCATAGAACATTAGATCAGACTAAGAATAGGATTTGCATGTACACATGTAATTTTATGCTTAATTGTATTAAGAGGATTTTCCTCTTTAAATAAGGGGAAAATCAGCATTGGAGAGGAGGGAAAGGCTTAGATAGAAAGGAATTACAGAGAAGGAGCGTGTTCACTTTGGATATTGTAACTCGTCACATTTGACAGATGAATAAAATATTACTCTAAGCATTTCTTTTTAGTTCCTTTCATTTCTGGGGAATCTTGTGAGAAGGAGAGGGCCCACCTTTTTCACAAGATTCACCCGTTACTTTCTGTAGTGTGTTTGTATTGTTTTTATCTATACCTTGTTAAAACTTTGTTTTGTTGAAACTCTGTTTCCACTGATTGTTACATCATTTTCATACAATTCATTCCTAGGTAATTGTTAATCATTTTGATTGGTAATTCTATTTGCAGAACGAGTTTATGAAAGTGTGATAGTTAGAGACATGTGTTGAAGATTCCTACTTTGGGCAATAGGGTCATGTTCTCTATTACAGAATAGTTAGTCTTTGGTAATTGTTAATCATTTTGATTGGTAATTTTGTTTGCAGAATGAGTTTATGAAAGTGTGATAGTCAGAGACAGGTGCTGAAGGTTCCTACTTTGGGGAATAGGGTCTTGTTCTCTGTTACAGAATAGTTAGTCTTCTTTGCAGTGTGCTGAAAGGTTCCTTTTTCCTAGGTTGTTGTTTCTTAATGTAATCTAGGATTCTTCTGATAATTATTTTCCTTGAATCTTGAACTCTGCAATAGATAGATTGCTTTCACTGTAAATCAGAGTAGAACTTCAGTTTGTTCAAAGCAAGGTGTGATTAGTGTAACTTTTACTACAACTTTGGATTGCTTTTGAGATTGAGCATATACAGTGTGTGATTGCCTTTGAAATAAATAGACTTCCCTGGGTTGACAATTTATGTGAGACTTGATTGTTTTAATTAATAAGCAATTATAGTGACCAACAAAGATCATTGTTGGCGACGATAACTTGAGCATTCTGTTGAAAGTTGATGGCACCAAAGAAATTAGAGATTGTCCATGTAACTGACTAATTCTTTGGTCTTTCTCATAATTATATGTACACCATACAACCATTTGTAGCATCAAAGACTTCCTAAGCACACCCTGCCTCAGAAATTCATGCTATCCAAATATCATTAGTATTTATTTCTTGAGGCGGGAATGTAGAATAATATTTGTAAGCTATAGACCAGTGATATTTTGGATTTTCTCGTGTGAATTTATTCAAAGCATCCCCATAAAATATTTTTTTCCTTTTGGCCATCATGCTTTAGATTTGGCGAATTATCTACAATATTTTTGAAAGTTAATACCAAAGTAATTCTTTTTACATAATAAACCTTGAATCTCTTTTTTCGAAAGAATGATTAAGGGGAATTTAATTTGAATTTATTGAGAATGATTTCGAGAAAATCGCCATAAATAATGGTCCTTTGGTAAGTAACCATTTTTTATTTCTCGTAGGATATGTATTTAATATTCCATGGAGAATGTGACAAGAAGGAACAAGGATTCATGGCGGGGTGACAGAGGAATGGATGTATACAAAGAATCAATGGAGTAAGTCTAATCTCGTGACCGCACGGTAATATCTCAAAATTTGACAAGTGTCGCAAAGCAGATGGACGGAGGAAAGAAAACAATATTTTTAAATACTTGTGATACAATCTCCACTTCTGTGTTAAAACATTGAATTAGCTAAGTATAGAAATGTCAAGAGAGAGAGGTGAAGTCTCAAGAAATGACTAAGCATCATGAAGTGAATGGAAGGAGGCTCGTACATGAGATGAATGAGTAACTCATCCCATGGTAAAAGATTGAAAAATTCTAAGTACAGTGCAATGTGAGGATTGTGGAACATGGAGTGCATTTCGGTAACAAGGGAGCTTTGGACTTGGATGAAAATATGTGATCAACCCATGGACCCGTCATTATGTGAAGAGAATAAGAAAATACTAAGTGTTAGTGAAAAATGGATATGACGGAGAAGAAAGGTGCATTTTGGATGGGGAGGAACTTGAACAAAAGTCTTATGAACCTGTGAGAAATGAAATTTTTTCTAAGTGTGGGAAATAATATATACAAGAGAGAGACTTATAAAATACTTAGCAAATTTTAGGATCAACAAAAGGTTGAAATAGAAAGCTAAATTTGCAAGTCTGCAACCTATACAGGTATGTTCCCACTAAGGATATTGTGCAATAGGTCTAGTAATAGTAACTTCACACAATTCCCTAGATTTTAGGGATCTTACCAGATAACTATTTTTTATGAAGATCTAGATATCTTAGCCACTAGGTGTTGACAACAAAAATAAGGATTCTTTCAGAGAGATTATTTCCCAAAAGAGCTAGGATGCCTAAGATTTTCAGATGCTTGATTTTCTGTCAGGATGTTTCCTTGAAAATTGTTGGAATCCATATATAACCTCTCCAACTTTTGAAGCAAGTGAAGAAGTGATTTCCCTTGTAATAAAATTTCCCTCGAACACAAGCAATATTAAACTAGTGATGTTTTTAATCTGTGAATGTATTTATGCTACTAATTCATTGTTTCCCAAGTTTATGAAGTCCATTTTTGTAGATATGTGACCCGTAGAAAGAGAAATGTCCCATGAGATGATTATGACCTTGCCAATTACAAGGACAATTTTAAGAATCCCCAGTAAATTTAGATGTATATTAAACAGGTGAATCCTCATGATACATAGGAAAATGTGAAAGCTATTTTATTATTATTATTATATATAATATTTTGGAATTATAAAATCTTGTAAAGTCTTGAGAATCTTTCACTAAATTATAAAACCTTGTAAAGACTTGGAAAATCTTTCACTAAATTATTAAACGTTGTGGAGTCTTGGTGAATCTTTCACTGGATTATAAAACATTTTGAACTCTTGGAGAATCTTTTGATATAGTATAAAATGAATATAATTATAGGAAATATTTTCATTAAACTATAATATGTACTTATTTTCCATGTTTGGAAAAAAAAAAATTTGTTCATCCTATAGCAAATGTTGCAAGAATTAGGGGTTGCATTTGTTATGGTTTTTGCAGTACACTACTACAAATCCCTCTGTTAGTATTGATCCTTTTTCACAACAAATTCCTTGTATGTGTAAACCCTGATCTCCACTTCTCTCAAGCTCAAGAGAGATTAATTTTTTCTCTCCCACTTCTGAATATCAACCCTGACAACTAGACTAGATGGACATCCACCATATATTGTGTTATCCATGTTGATGTAAATATATGTAGCATTAAATCCAAATGTTGAAGGGGAATCACCATCAATCAATTTTAGCAGACTTATCCTAGGAGTAGTAAGATCCCACAAGTTCTTTGTTGCATTCTCATCTTGTAAGAGTTGATCTTCATGATCTCTATTTTTTTTATTTGATGATATTCTCCTCCTTGGTGCCTCTCTAAACATACTTCCTTGCTCTCTAAGAGATATTGAAAGTTCTTCTAATAGGGAATCCATGTCAGATTATTTAGAAAAGTCAGTTATTGCACCTTACCCATTTTATTTATGAACTGCTTCATGATATGCAGTAGTAACTACCTCTTTTGTGATATTTGGTAATTTATGGACATTAATATAATTGATTTTTTGGTATTGTTTTCTCTGATATTAAAATTTGTGTGATTAAAGATAATACTACACGATGAATGACTGTCGAATGCTTCTTCTTTGTATGCAATGTTAAAAGAGAGTCAAAAATAAGTTAGATCTATGCTAAAATAAGAATTTGGTTATACTTCTCTAGATCACATCTTACTAACTCACCTATAATAATGCCCCTCATTATTTTCCATTTTTCTCCTTCACCACGATTGCCAAATTGTCATTGTTAGGATAGTTCATGCCATATGGAGATATTCTCATTAGTCCTCCACTAAATATATGAGTCCCATCAAGGTTTAAATAACACTGCAACAATACTATATTGGTGCAATTATCAACATTTTATAGCAAGTGCAAATCATGAACACTAATGGAAATGAAGTGGAAACACTGGAAAAATGTGCTTGTACTTTAATTTTCAAAAGACAATTGTCATTGGTAATGATGCAGGAGCCTCTACCATTGAAATTTGAGATTGACCCTAAGGGTCACAAAACTTTTACCAAGGGAGTTGGTTAATAGTTAGGTGTTTCTAGAAGACATCTTAGCAGATGTCTTCTGTTAGAAATTTGGATTTTGAGATCTTATTATTTTTAAGTAGGAACATATTTCTTAGATTTTAGGGTTTGTTAGGGTCACTTGGGATCCTATTAGCTGCGAGCTACCCGAGGATTCTTTGTTGTTAATTTAGTTCTTTATGTAATTAGTAATTTTAGTGAGTGTTCAGAGTGAGGATTTGGTGTGTGTTGCAGAGGTTTGCGAGACCACAAAGGAACAGAGAAGAAATGCCATATTTTATTCCTTCAATCATCGAATAAATAATCTAATTGTGAGATTATACCTTATGTATGCTTGTCAAATTATCTATGTGTAAATTGTGATTGAGAGTGCATGTAAGCATGATCATAGAGATCAAACACGAAATCAAAGTCTAACGCAACAAAAAAATCCGTGATCTACGGAGATTTAAAAATGGATGGTCGTGATTAAATATGAGAATTACTTAGATCAAATCGATGATTCCTATAATTCATTGGTCGAAACCCTGAAAGGAAGCAGTGCGTGTCCATTAGATTTCTATCATCGGAGTCTTCTGGAATCCTGTTCTATTTCTATACTGAAATGTCCACTCCAACAGAGAGATCCGACCGTTCAACAAATCCAAAAAGATCTACGTCATTTGTTGGGGTAGTTCCCTCAGATTCCACTCCAATCCTCCAAGATGAGAATATCGAAGAATATTCCCCTTCGATTTCCATGTAAAGGAGAAGTCTGAAAAAGGTTTTGACATGTACAATTGGAGCGATCTGAGATCAAACATAGTCATCCATCAAAGATCATCGAGAAGTGATCTAGATCGTTCATCGAGACAGTTCATTCGAAGTTGGGTTTGAACACTTGAAAAAAATGGGTATCAAGGAATATTCCCTCATATCATTGGTCTAAATGTGACATATATGGATCATCCTTTCAGTGACGATGAAAAACCATGATTGGAAGTTGTTCAAAACATGAAAGAGATTGTTCGGAGCCTGAAATAGATTGTTTATAGTATTACTCTGACCACCCCAAATTACACCCTGAACGAATAACTTGAGATTTTAATCTGACTGTCCGACCAAAAGGTAGATCGGCAGCAACTATGGAATTCGGGTTAGAGAAATTGATCATGGTTTAAGCCAATGAAATTTTGTGAATACGTAACATGTATTTCGATTGGTTGGTTGCATGGAAGAGAAAGGATTTTAGTGCTCAATTGGATTTGCAGAATTTTGCAAAAGAATGTCACTGTGCAAGAGACTGAACAAAAAGATTTGATCCTAGGAAGAGAAAGGGAAATTCACCAATAGAGATACATTTTGTGACTCTGTTCTATGGATTATGATATCCATAAGGCCATCATTTGTGGTATCAGAGCTATAAATAGATTTTATTCAGTAATCATGCCACCCAAAAGAGGTAGGAAACCACTGGGAGCAGTTGTAGAACTACAAAATCAGTTGCGGAGAGTTTAGGCTAGGATGGAAGCCATGGAAGCACCTCAGTGAGGAGAAACTGGCATAGGTGATGTCAGTGAGGAGGAAGACACTAGCTTTGAAAAATAATGAGGAGAAGCTCCAGGAGGTGAAACAACTAAAGAACAATTGTTAAGTCTAGTTACAAAGGTGGGACCCAAATTGAAAATGGAGGTCCCAAGGTATGAGGGAAACTTGAATGTGGAGGGATTGTTTGATTGGATAAATGAAATGGAAAAACATTTTGATTATGAAGACATAAATGAAGATAATAAATTTAAAAATGTTGGGACTAGAATGAAGGGGCATGCATCCTATGGTGGGATGAACTACAAGTTGACAGAAAGAAGAAAGGAAAGACAAAAATCAGAAATTGGGACGGGATGGTGGCTAAGTTCAAGGAAAAATTTATGCCTAAATATTATCAGTTGAATATGTTCAGAAAACAGTAGAACTTGAGGTAGAAGACTACGACAATAAGAGAATATACAAAATAATTCTACAAGTTGAACATCGGGGCAAGGCATGTAGAGGATGATGTTGAGAAAGTTGCAAGGTATATTAATGGCTTAAGGTATTATATCCAAGATGAAATCAGCCTACTGACCCTGAGGACTATAGAGGATTCTTATCAGGAATCTTTGAAAGAAGAGGAGAAGATAATAAGAAAACAAAATCGGGAAAATAGAGGAAGAGGTCCTACAAGGAGAAAAGGACAAGTCAGTCACATGGGAATATCCCAAACTTTTAAATATGAAGGGGACAGTTCAAGCTCAAACAATCAACCATCAAGAGGGGAATTCAAAGGAAACATATTTGGTTCCAAAGGTAGAAGAAGAGGAGGTAGAGAAATAATATGCTACACATGTGGCAAGACAAGACACATGTCTTGGGACTATCTTGAAAATAAATCAACAAATCAGAGGAATTCAAATGTTGTAGAGGCCAGAAAAGAAACAATCAATGTAATGGAAAAGGAATAAAATCCTGAGGTAGTAGAATATTTAATGTTGAATAGGATCTTGGTCAAGTCAGAGAAAGAGACAAGTGAGCCAACACAGAGGAAAAGTTTGTTTACGAATGTTTGCAAATCCAAGGGAAAGTGTTGTAAAATTGTTATTGACAGTGGAAGTACAGATAATTTGGTTTCCACAAAGATGGTAGAGAAGATGGGATTGAAAAGGATGGCACATCCCACTCCCTACGGAGTGTCTTGGTTTCATAAAGGACATCAACTCTTGGTGAATGAGTAGTGCAAGGTGGAAATCCAAATTGGTACTTACAAAGATGAGGTTTTATGTGACATGATGTGTAGATTTTAACCTTGGACAATATTTTACTACAAATAGATTTTCAATAAAATAACATAAAAGATACAATGCAAAATACACACATTACACAGATATTTTTCCCCTGGAAACCCAAACCGGGAAAACCAACATATTCTATATTCATTCATAGTGATACATTGTTTACGATACAATATACATATAGAAGACAGCGGCATCCAAAACCCTAACCAAATGACCTGGATTAGTCAACATCCCTAATTCCTCAATTTAAAATAGAAAACCATCGGTAAAAACCATGTGCTGAAAAAATGCCCAACAATGGACACAAAAATCGAGGCAACATGAAAAACGAGGAAAAATGTGACACATTTCTCGAGGTAAAAAACATTACTCGGGGGTGTTGCCCCCAAACCCCCTCATAGGGGGGATATCGCCTCCCTGTAACCCTTGAAGGGGGGGCCTAGCAACCCCCCATCAAAATCCCCTGCGCGCCCAGTGCAATGTAGCAAACACTAGAGTTAGTCATGCAAAGAATATAACACATACCCAACATTCTCCCTCTTGTTGGTTTCTTTGCATATTGGGGGTTACAGGGTTACATAGTCAACAATCCAGGGCAACAATGCCCATGGATCCTCTACACCAAGAGAACTTCTCAATGCTCATAGATTTTGTTAATGAATCTGCAACATTCTTCAAAGTGTTCACCTTCATCAACAACACTTTCTTTTCTTCAACCATGTCTCTCACAAAGTGATATTGAATATCAATATGATTTTTCATTGAATAATAAGTCGGGTTCTTCATGAGAAAAATTGCACTCTGACTGTCACACTCTATCCTTACAACTTGATGTACCAACCTAATATCTGAACACAATCTTTGTAACCATATTTCTTCCTTACTTCCATGGGTGGTTGCCATGTCTTCATCTTCTGTAGTTGAAAGTGCCACTACAACTTGTCTTTTGCTTATCCAATTTATTTCTCATCCAAACAATTTAAAAACATACCCGCTTGTAGATCTTCTACGATCCAGATCTCCATCCCAGTCTGCATCCACAAAGCCATGTATGTCCAGCACTCTGTCCAATCCTGGTCTTCCTTGGTAGCACAATCCATAGCTAGTAGTGCCACGTAAATACCTGAAAACCCTTTTTACTGTTGTTCAATGATCCTTCCTTGGTTTTGATATATACCTGCTCAAAACTCCCACTGCATGTGCAATGTCTGATCTAGTACAAACCATTGCATACACCAAACTACCAACTACACTTGCATATGTAACATGAGACATGTCCTACTCCTCTTCTTGTGTCTTGGGAAACTAATCTGCAGATAACTTTACACCAACAAGAATAGGGACCTTGACTGGTTTACATTCCTGCTTATTAAACCTTTGCAACATTGTCTTGACATATTTTCTCTGATTTAACAAGAGTTTCCTCTTTTAATTTCCATTCCCAAAATGAAATTTGAAGCAACGATATCCTTCATGTCAAATTTAGAGGACAACTGAGTTTTCACATCCCGGATAATCTCCCTGTTGTTTCCTATAAGCAACCTGTCATCCACATACAAGACCAAATAAATCAAATGATCACCAATTAATTTAAAATACACATAGTGATCCTCTTTGCTTCTTGTGAAGCCAAGTCCCAGCATATAAGTATCAAATTTTTTATACCACATCCTTGGTGATTGTTTTAAACCATACAGGGACTTTTTCATCTTGCATACCATCTCCTTCTTTCCCTTCACAAAAAACCTTTTGGATGCTTCATATAGATTTCTTCTTCCAGATCCCCATGTAGGAATGTTGTCTTCACATTCATCTGTTCTACTTGAAAATCAAATGCAGTAGTAATAGATAACAAAAATATTATAGAAGTTAAATTGGCAACAGGAGAAAAAAACTCACCAAAATCAATTCCCTCAACCTAGGAATAACCCTTTTCTACTAACTAAGCTTTGTATTTCTCCACTTTTCCTTCTACATTCAGCTTCTTTTTAAATGCCCATTTGTTTCCAATGGGATTTCTTCTAGTAGGAAAATCCACTAGATCCCAAGCCTCATTCTTATCCAAGGCTGGAATTTATTCATCCATGGCCTTTTTCTAGAGCTTTACATCCTCTGAATCCACTACCTCCCTGACAGTTCTAGGATCCTCATTAATAATAGACAAAGAAAAATTTGAACAGAAATCAGATGGAGTATACCTTTTTGGTATCCTTCTTTCTCAAACCAATCTCCTCAATACTAGAGTATGATGATATACTTCTTCTAATTCATGTTCTTCTGTAGAGTCTGATTCATCATCCTTTAAATCAAACTCTATTTTCTATGGTTCCTCCTTACTTGGTAGGAATTCATGTTTAACAACATCCTTCATTTCTCTAAATACCACATCTCGGTTACCTTCTTAGTTTATGGGTTCCAAATCTTATAACATTTGAGAACATCTGTATACCTAATAAAGATACACTTTTCATCCTTCTTATCTAGCTTACTCATGTTTTCCTTTGGAACATGAACATAGGCCTTACATCCAAATACCTTGAGATGTGTGAGAGAAGGTTTCCTACCAATCCATACCTCTTGTGGAGTCTTATCATCCAGTGTTTATGAGGGTGATATGTTGACTAGGTAACATGCAGTACCCACTGCCTCTGCCCATAATTATTTCCCTAACTCGGCACCACTGAGCATGCACCTTGCTGTTTCCATCAATGTCATGTTCATCCTTTCTGCAACTCCGTTCTGTTGAAGTGTATATGGAGTAGTCTTTTTCCTTGCTATATAGAACTTCTTACAGAATTCTTCAAATTCATTCCCACAGAACTCTCTGCCATTATCTTTCCTCGACACCTTAATGATTTTCTTTGTTTGATTATCAACAAGAGCCTTAAACTCTTTAAACCCGTCAAATACTTCAGATTTTTTCCTGAGGAAATATATCCAAGCATTCCTTGAGAATTCACCTATAAATGAGACATAGTACACTTATTTTTCCAATTATGGAACCTACACAGGTCCAAACACATCACTATGAACTAGCTGTAAAATTCCTTCTACCCTCATTGCACCAAAGGGGAATCTTACCCGATTATTCTTCCCATATACACAATGTTCACAGAAATCAAAATCCATAGAGCAATTATACATACCTTCAACCATACCTTTACCGTGTAGTAGTCGAAGATCCTTCTCTTCAATATGCCCCAGTCTTTGAAGCCACAACATAACCTTTTCCCCAAAGACTATAGGAGTTCTTTCTTCTTCAACTCCAATATCATAAAAAATGGAACTATTACACCCATCACTAGTAATGCTTCCTTTCATCTTATACAGAGTTCCAAACCAAACTCCCTCCAACAACACCATTGCTCCTCAAACCATTCTGCAGTTTTCCTTTTCAAATATGTTTTTTTACCAATACATCGTCCATTTTTCTTACAAAAATCAAATTTTTGGCCAATCCTGAGATGTGAAGAACACCAGGTAGTTTTCTAATCCTTCCATCTATGAGCATAAACTTGAATTTTCCTTGACCTATGATTTTGTTTGTCGAATCATCACCTAGGAAAACATTACCTCCATCATACCTTTCATATTCACAGAACCATTCCATGTGGGGAGTCATATGAAAGGATGCACCTGAGTCAACCAAACATGCCTCATGATTTGCATGTGTGATTGAAGAATCCAAGTACGCATTCCCTACTTCTTACTTCAATGTCTTTACTTATGTAGAAGGAGATTCTTCAGATCCCTTCTTTTTCTCAACTTTGGATCTACACTACTTCTTGTAGTCCCCTTCTTTTCCACATCTCTAGCATACATTTACAAACTTTCCGAGAGACTTATATCTTCCCTTAGAATTAGATATCCCACTTGAGGACTTAGATTTATTTCTTTCCTGGGATCTTCCTCTTGCAAATAATGCATCTGTGCTCTGTCCTTCCATGTGCTTTTGTCCCATCTCCTCTGACAACAAGGATGAGACCACTTCATCAAAATTCAAGGAATTTGCATTACTACCTATGGCCACAAATAAACTATCCCACTTCATCAAAACTAGAGCTAGTCATGCAAAGAATATAACTCATACCCAACATTATTACCATGGATGTTTGTCATATTATCTTAGGAATGCCATGGAAGTATGATAGGAAGGCTATTCATGATGGAAGGAGAAACACTTTTTCACTAGAGAAACATGGACATTGTAACATCCCGCTCTGGCGCACTGACAAAACTTATTCTTTGAGGACACTTGCTCGCAAGTGATCTGGATTTTTATGATGATGAACCACTTAACTTTAATGATGATGTGTCATGATTGATGACAGGATGTTTTACTATTGCTATATACAGGTGCTATTGACTCAGTTTCATTGAGTGTGCAGGGTTTCAGACCTTGAGGATGCAGAGGCATCGGTGGAACTCCCTTGGACTCCGGATTGAG
>ML778170.1:61415-83760 GCA_009831015.1 Picea engelmannii | reverse complement strand
TTCTTTTGTATCATTCTTTCATTTATTTGTGTAAAATAAATTTATTAATGCTTGCTAGCACCATCAAGATAGTTCTTGCCTGAGGGGTAGGCCAGCAGCTTGTCCTTAGTCCAATTCAAGGACTCCTTGGTTCATCAAGGTTATAAGGACTCAAAGCCCCCCTTTTCTGTGCAAGTTTGTCTTGTTGATGGTAGCCTCACTTGCCGGCACCTTGGGAGAGTCATCCCCAATATCGCCTTGGCTCTAAGGAAATCAACTTGTAGGGTTTACCTTGATTTCATCATTTGATACATCTTAGATAGATCTACTCTTGCAAGCTTAGTTTCCTTTCATTGTTTATCATATGCTCTGTTAAGGAGTTAGATAGTTTCTTTGTGCTTCTACATTCTAGGTCTATATCTTGAAATTATCTAGTCTATCTTACATGCATGTGATGATGAAGCTCTTAATGTCATTTTCTTGCTAAGTTCATTACCCTTCACAAGCTATTTCTCATTGGTCACTTAGCATAATTTTTAAGGTGGTTTGATTAAGTCTTGGATACATATTTGATACACCTTGAAGGCACTCTTTTAGCCCATGGCCTTAGTCTTTTTAGGCTCACGGCCTAGTGCCCTCAGCACCCTTTGCTCACGGCCTAGTTGGGTGTTTTACCCACAGCCCTGCCTCTTTTGCTCACAGCCCTTGTGGCTGTCAAAGATCACGGCCCAACACCTAGTGCTCTCAGCCCCACCCTCTTTGCTTGCTGCTATTAATACCTTCACACCTCACAGCCCTGGTCTCTTTTGCTGCACACAAATTAACACATGTTAGTAAGTGGGTAAGTCATATATGCTAGTGCTCTAGTTTGTTTACATCTTGAATGCATAGAGGATAGTTGTGTTATGTTTTAGTTTGATAGCTTAATACATGTGCTAATGATCTAAATCCTCTACTTGTTTAAGCATCACTAATCCCATATATATTCACTAACATATTGCAGCACCTCACACACTTATGGTCTAGAACATCTAATGCTTTAAGGTTTAATCTACCATCTATTTGCTAACATCTCACACATTGGTTAATGGTTTAATCTATCTATCTTACAAGTAACTTTATGTGGTGTTATGTTTAGATGTTTTAAACATATGATGATTATGGATTAGATGTGATTGGTTTAGTGCTCTCATTCATTGTCTTAATTCTTGTCTAAGTTATCTCACACCTTAATCTAGATAATAATTTATATCATCTTACATGCTTATGAGTTTAAACATTTAAAGTGCTTTAAAGTTTATCTTTCATCTTTCACTCCAAGTATCGTCAAAGTATCGTCATATGCTTAATGGTTAATGGTTATATCTCATATATGATGCCTATTTGATGGTTTAAGCTCATTACTATACATTGCTTTATCTTTACATGTCTATGATGGTATAATTGCAATCTCTCAAGCTTTCGTTTTGGACATTATTGTTCACGGCCATACGTTAAATAAGTAAAATATAAGTACCTAAAACTTGTCTAAAACGAACCCAACACACCTAAAGACCCACCCGAGGGTCCCTAAAACACTTAGAAACATTTTAGGGGTCTTTATCTTCTTATTCTGCCATCTAAAACGGGCGAGAGGGACAGTCTTTGGGGGAAGTGGCGGGGGACCGTCCCGTGATTCCGTTGGGGGGATCCCTTCTCTGACTACTTCTAGCTGTGGTGAAGTGACGGGCTGACCTTGGAANTTAGTAACTAGGGACTACCCCCCTTGGCTTCCCTAGGAGTAAGCCTAGACGGAAGAAGTTCTTGTCAAGGTGACAGTGTGGGCAGGAACTTAGACATTGTGTCTCCGAGGGCACACTAAGTGAGCAGGACTTAGCTCACGTTTTCAAGTGTACATAAGGGCGACAACAGGCCCTTATAAGGTGTTGCAAAAGATTGGTACTATGGCATACAAATTGGAGTTGCCTGCATCTTCACAAGTACACCCAGTTTTCCATGTTTCATGATTAAAGAAGGTTATAGGTGACAATATCCCAGTTCAAACTATATTTCTAGAACTTGACGAGGAAGGAAAAATCATATCGGAGCCTGAAGCCATCACTGACACAAGAATTTGTTAGTTGAGGAATAGATCCATTTCAGAGTATCTCATTAAATGGAGGAAAGTACTGGCTGAGGACTCCACTTGGGAAGATGAGTATTTTATACAGAAGCATCCAGATTTACTCAAGCATTGTGGACAACACTTGTCTCAAGGGGAGGGGCATGTTAAGCCCTAATATTGGCTCATTACCCCTTAATTGGGGCATATTACATTAGTAATGTTATTTTATTTATGTCGGCTTTATTCCATTAGTTGTAATTATACCTCCTAGTCTCCGATATATACCAAGGAGACATTTTCATTTGGAATCATCTTGTACTTGAACATTTATGTGGGGTAAAAGGAGGTTTCCCCCTCGAATAGGCTTATTATCTGAAATTATCTCTTTTTCAAGGCGTTGAGTACTTATTCTGAGGTTTTTCTATGCTATATTGATATTTGGTTCTTAACATTTTGTACCAACATTGCTTATCCCAAAGAAGGATGGTGGATGGCATATGTTCAATGATTCTAGGGAAATTAACAAAATTACTATCAGGTAAATATTTCCATTACCCATAATATATGATTTGATGGATTTCTTAAGTGGAGCAAATTACTTTTCTAAAATTGATTTAAAAAGTGGATACCATTAGATTAGGATTAGAGAAGGGGATGAATGGAAGACTTCTTTTAAGACTAATAGCGAATTGTATGAATGGCTGGTGATTCCTTTTGGGCTCACAAATGCTCCTAGTACATTTATGAGGTTGATGAATGAGGTGTTAAAGGAGTACATTGGGAAATTTGTGATTGTCTATCTAGATGGCATTATGCTCTACATCCATATAAAGGAGGAAAAATTAGGACATATTAAAATTGGTCTAAGAACCATGCAAAAGGAAATATTGTTGATAAATTTGAAGAAGTGTAGCTTCATGAAAAAAGAGTTCATATATTTGGGGTTTGTTGTATCTGAAGAAGGTTTGAAGATGGACCTAGAAAAGGTTCAAGTAATTGTGAATTTCCCAACCCTAAGAAACACATTTTTGTTAAGAATCTTCCATGGACTTGCAAGATTTTACAGAAATTTCATTAGAGGATTCAAACAGATATGTGCCCTTGTTATAGAAACTATTAAATAGAGTAAGCAACCATTCAACTGGACTAAGGTAGCTTATATAAGTTTTAAATAGTTGAAGAAAAATATTATTGAAAAGCCTATATTAGTTTTACCACGCTTTGATAAGTCCTTTCAAGTTGAGAATGATGCAAGTGGGACTGCAATAGGATCTGTATTGAGTCAGGAGCAAAGATCAGTTGCATATTTGAGTGAAAAATTAAATGAAGAAAAACAAAAATACTCCTCTTATGACAAAATTGTTTATGCAATTGTCCAAGCACTTAAGAAGTGGAGGCAATACCTCATGCCCAAGGATTTTTTCCTATACACTGATAGTCATGCATTACCATTTATAAGTAGTCAACCAAATTTGAACCAAAGACATTCCAAGTGGGTTGAATTTCTGCAGAACTTTACCTTTTTTATTAAACACACAAGTCGTAAAAGAAATAAATTTGTTGATGGATTAAGTAGAATTAATTTTCTTTTACAAGAAATTCAAGTCAGCACTTTAGGTTTTGATGGTATAAAGGAAATGTGTAAAGATGATGTAGATTTCAAGGATGCCTATGCATCTTGTGAAAACCCAGTTGCTAGCAATAGAATCTAGTGGTTAGACTGTATTCTACAGGAAGGGTTGATGTGCAAAAATAGTAAGCTCTGCATACCAAAGAGTTCAATGAGGGAGAATATGATTAAATAAAATAACAATGGAGTTCTGTCGGGATACTTTGGTCAAGACAAGACTTTTACATAGGTTAGTTATTTTTATTATTGGCTAAGTATGCAAAATCAGGTAAAGAAGTTTGTGGAAAAGTGCATAATTTGTCAACATGAAAAGGGGAGTCATAACACAGGACTATATCAGCCACTACCGAGTCCAATCAGACCACAAGATTCAATCGGGATGGATTTTGTACTGGGATTTCCAAAGAAACAAAGGGGAAATGATTCTATCTATGTTGTGGTGGATAGATTTTCAAAAATGGTTCATTTTTTTTCTTGTAGGAAAAGTAGCAATGCCACTTGTTAGCACTCTATAAATTTTGTCTGGCTGATAGACAAAGGATAGAGGTAACTATTTCAACCTACTTTATAGCTGAACCACTAGCTTGTTCAAATCAGATAAGGCTCTCTCATGTCACTTGATATTTATTTGGAAATCGGTGGCTAGATTTGGTTTGTTTTGGGGGTTTTAATAAAGTTGTTGGCAAAGAAGGGGAGGAAAACTCAGGGCTATGGAGTCAAAATTATGAAAGTGAATGAAAACAATGATCAGCTGGTAGAAATCTCCAGAGGATAAAGGCTAAATGAGGTGATGAATCTGAGTTATTCTTAAATTTAAGTAGAGTGTAGGAAGATAGAGAAAAAAAAAATTGCATCAGAGCATTACTGAAATGAATTTTGAATTAGTTAAGAAGACAATTACACAATTTAAATTGCTTAAGCCAAGAGCATCATAAGATGAATTATGGGCCTTTAACTCTCCAATTTAAACAGAAGAAAATGCATATGGAATAAAAGAACATAGGAAATACATACAACAAAGGGAGACAAAGCTCATATCACCACCATTAGAATCTTTTCATAGAGATTTCAAAGGCTTCTGCATATATGTTCAATTCAGCTTCAGAAAGTTACAATAGAGTTCGAAACAAAAAAAAGGTGCCCTTGCACTTCTGCCAACATTAATTCTTTCAAAACTCCTAGTACTTATACATTTTGATTACAATGGTTGAAACTAAAGCATTTTAGTGTCTAAAAACTGACTACAATAATTACAAACCAATGGTTTCGGTAGGCAAACCGATTTACAATGATTTAACCAAAAAACATTTTATAAAATAGGGACGGATCTCTCTGACAGCTCATCTTCCTCTGCACCATTTGTCTCGCTCTGATATTTTGTTGAATCTGCTAGTTTGGTGACACCTAAAGGTCATTTACTGGTTCCGGGGAAACTACATTTCATGTTACCCAGCCGCACAATTTCCTTCCACTGTGAGTCAGAAGGAATTTCATAATCCATAATTTCTTTTATTAGAATATCTAGGTCAATGCACGTAGCATAGGACATAGTCAGCAACCCGATTTTCACTATCTTAAACAGATTTAAAATCTCAAAGTCAAAGGCCAAGTGTTCTACCAAACTAGGTCCCTTCAGGTTCTCTTCCAAGTATTCAAATATCAAATGATCCATCCTGCGCTGAGTGAGGAGAGAATTCTATTCTTCTTGGTTATACAATTTTCCTTTACCATCCCAAAATGGTGGGAGGCCCTTGATAAAACATTATTCAAATGTATCCTTAAACTCTTGTATACTCTGTTCAATTTGAACTTCTTTGGTTTGAACCGATTTGAGAAAATTGTGTTTAGCGATGATCCTCTTGGCCCAAATGATCAGTGCAGTTTTGTCCTTTACCCCAATGGTCTAAAGATTGGCAGTGGGCACAGAATTTAGCAAGTCAATATCATTCTGGGCCCATTCCGAGGGATTTTTCGCTAGTGTCTCACTAACAACAGTACATCTACTTCAGGCAGTGAGAGCCACACTGTCTCTATCATTTATAAAATTCAGATAAACCCTAAACTTAGCAGCTTCAGCAAAAACAACATCCCATATTACATGTTTATCTCCTTGCAACAGTGTTTTTCCCTTCAACCTTATTCTCATCTTGTTCACCCTCTCTTGCAAATCTTGATTCTCTTTTTGGAATTGGGACATATTTTCATTATTGATTTTCATCTCTTGTTCCAGCTTTTCTATGACCTCCTTAAGACTCTTGATTTCCCATGTCTTCAAGATTACTTGGGACATAGCTGAACCAATCCATCAGTGCTTGACCCATCTTTTGTATTAGAGGGTACAATAACATCCATATCTGAAGTTGCTACCTATCCTTATAACCAATTCTCTTTCTTCTTTTCTAGCTGCAACACTTTAGCTTTGTAATTTAGTGCTTCTTGTCTGAACATCTCCTTTTCTTGCTCTAGAGAAGCTAGCTCTGATGTCTGTGGATATTTCGTGGAGAACATCTTCAGCTTCTTCTTTAGGCTTTGGATCATCTTCTCTTTCTCCTCTAAAGAAGCTTTTACCCCTTGAGGGCCTTCAGATTCCAATCTTTTGGCCTGTGTTTGCTAGGCTTTACTGGTTGCTTTCTCCTGTTTCAATTGTCCATCTAATTTGAGTGCATGTGTTGTCAGTCTTGAAACCCTCAGACCTAAACTTAGGTAATCTGAATATAGCATGTCACTGACATTCTTGTGGAACTTTACTTTGTCTGGGGCACCGATATTTTCAAAGTGCATCTTGATTTCAGACACTTTATCATCATCATCCACTATTATGTTAAATGTCTTTCTTTCCACATCCCTAACTGAGAGAAGGGAACCCTTATACTGGGAAATCTTCTCTACCTCAGGCAATAGGTCTCTTATTTCACTATTGGCCATACTTCCCTTTACAACATATTGGTTCATTAAGTCTTCTTTGGACTGATAAATTGCCCCAGGTGTCTTGCTATATACATGTTTCTTGCTACTGAAAACTCTTAAGCTTCTTTCACTTTGTGGCATGCTTCTTGTACCATCCTCTTCGTTCTTGGTTTCACTTTCCACCATCTCCATGCTCATTTTCTCTTTAGGTTCTTCTTCTTCCAGGTCCACTACCTGAGAAGATGGTGTGATTTTCATTTTCTTGAGAATATTTTGCTGACTATTGGCACCCAGTGCCTCTGAACTACTCCTCTTGTTATAAACACTCATCTTTGGAGCTTTGATAATCAACTTTAGAGAAGTTTTATGTGTATGTATTTACTGAGGGGAAGACTCCATTTATTGTGTGTGATCAATCTACAAAGTGACTTCCATATTTGTACAGACTTCCAAGTTTACCAATCTACCAAATTCTTCAACTTGCTCATGCTCGTAGGGGCCTTGTCTGCTCATCAGTATTCTCTTAGATATGATCTGGTGTCAGTCATATTTCATCCTTTGTAACTGTGTAAACCCAAATTCACTGAGTTTGGCTTGGATCTGAGGTAAACAAGACTTGTTCTTTACCATAAATGGTCCTATCATGAAAGGGAATTTTAAGTTATATGCTTTGTGTGTTTTCAAAAAATGCTCCGTCTCTAAAATGATCCTTTGTCTGATGAATTCTAATGTAAAGACTCTGGGATTCAATGTAATATACCAGATATAAAAAGTATGCCGAACAGAAAAAAAAAATGCTAGAAATGGCAGAATAACAGTAATATAACCAGCATAATCTCCACAATAACACAGAAATGATATAAGAACAACAACAAAAATAACACTTTGATTCATAAAGCAATGTTCACGGGCCTCTTTGAGGGGGGAAACCTCCAGTCGAGCAACACTCTATTACAATAATCTCCAAGCTAGGGTTACATACCCTCGACCCCTATTTATACTAAATATGTCTATCAAAAGAAGCATCTAGAAGAAGATCCTTCTAGAAGCGGAAGCTTCTATTAGGTCTTCTTACATCTGCCTTATTCTATTTTATTGAAAGGCCTTATTAATATTGACCTTTATTACATACGAATATATTGTTCTACTGATGTGTGGGTTAGGACCCTAACAGTAAAAAAAACTGGTAAAAGGTAAGGTCCTTCTTGATAACCATATACCCAAATTACAGTAGACTGTAAAAACAACATCCAATCTCCCACCCTATTTTATGGATTAGGTTGTAAAGAGATTTTCATTTCTTCCAAAACCCTTGGCGGGTCTGTGCCGAAGATGAGACTATAAACCATGGACATGATCTTGTTTACGAAAATAAGCATGGTGATATTTTTTCATTCAGTCGAGATGAATGTCTCTTCAGGGAATTCGGTCTTATTTGATTCCAAGAACATTCTTAGCAAGTGCGTGTAGTATCTGAAGTGTCTTAATGAATTGAAATTTACCAGTTGTTGGTGCATATTGTCAGCGATGAACTTGTCAAAACTTATACAAAATGACTGAATAGACTCTGACATAAAAAGGTCAACAGGAAACCCAACATGACTTCTACTACAAATTTGTCGTTATCCAACCCTAAAATTTGACTAAGTAGGGAACAAGACCACTGGACTTCAATAACCATGACGCTTACACTAATTGGTAATGACAGACTTTCAGAATGGTGTTTAGTTTTAACAATGGTTTACAAAAATAGTGTTTTTACTTCAGGGAGACACTCTCAATAGACTGTGATCATTTTCTCTTCCTCGAAGGGCTCTGACACTGTGAGGGAAGACTCTGGTATAGTGAGGGTGTGTCGAATTGATGGACTGTCTATTTTGCATAAGACTTATGACCCTAGCTTATTCAAAATGACCTTTCCTTCTTGTGAATACTATTCTGCACACCAGCTTATGAACTATGGGAAAGGGAAAATGACTTCTATGGCGTAAGGGGTAATGGAATCTTGGGCCGCTTCGAGGAAGGGTATTCTTTTTCCAACATTGTCTAATAAATTTGACCTGGACACAAAAATGGGTGAAACTGTAATTTCTGTGTCAAATACAACAGAATCCTTGTCAATTAGGGCTTCTTCTTTAGAGGCAGATTCTTGATCTTTCACGGATAAAATGACAGGGTTGGTGGCCATGATGAAAAATACCTGTAACTTGGCAGAGAATGTGTGAAACTGATTCACTGTTGATCTTTAATTTCGAATGGAGGTTTTGCGCCAATTTTCAAACGTTCGAGTGCTTTGAAATATCATTAAATAATGACCGAGGTCCTCCTTTTATATGCACCTTTCGATATCGGGGGTTGGAAAAAACGGTTTCAGGTAGACTTCTTTTCGCCCCGATATGCCTCTAGTGATGCCACGCATTCCTGAAATAAAACCATGTTTTTTTCCGTGGTCCACCCTCGAATAATTATATTCCATGCTACTTCATTACCCGATATGTGTCTTGGTCGTTGATCTGGGCCACTTCAATATCTACAGTCCAACAGGTCCCATCAAATTTTGATATCGGGGATTGGAAAAAATGGTTTTGAGTAGACCGCTTTTCATCCCGATATGCCTCTAGTGGAGCCACATGTCCACAAAATGAAACCATGGTATTTTCCCCAACCCACTCTCACATAATTAAACGTCATATTATTTCACTACTCGATATGAGTCTTGGCCGTTGATCTGGGCTGCTTCAAGATCTATGGTCTGCCAGGCCCCACATTTCGTGCCCCCGCTATATTTATCCATATGTCAACATATGTTTCCTTATCCTCCAAACTATTGCACTTCCATAGTGATATAGCTCCTTGTTAAATTTTCGAGACTTGAATCCTATATGAAAATTGTTATGGTGATAACATAGGCTCCAACTGGGGATGCTATCCTCCCTGCGAGGTAGAAAAGAACCATAGACTAAGTTCCTACCCATTGGGCTATGGTCTATTTGTGTGATCTGAATCCGTTGGTCTTTATTCAAAAACTCAAAATCTACCCAGCGTAGCTCAGGGCCTTAACCTCGGGCTTCAACTATGTTGCTTTATTCCAACTTCTTCATGCACAAAGAAAAACACAAAATGATTATGTACAATGAATGGAAGGGGTGACGATGTTTAAATAGTGTAATTCTTGAGGAACCTGCCATTCACATACCCTCCTCCAACGAGGTCTATGTTAGTCTCTTGCAGTATGTAGGTGTTACTTCCATGGTATGATGAGATTTTGAATGGGCCCAGCCACATATGATCAAACTTCCCGTGCTTTCCCTTATCTTCCTTTCTAGTGTCCCATTTCAATACCAAGTCTCCCAGTTTGAAATCGTCTACCTTGGTACATTTGTCGAAAGCTTCTTTGATCTTATCTTAATGTAGCTGAGAATTATAGAAATCATTTTCCCTGATCTATTGTATGTTGATCAACTCATCGTCTCTTCTTCGATTGGCATCTATTTCCACTTCCTGCTCCTGTAACAGCTTCATCACCGGCAATCCTAACGCGATAGGAAAAATTGCCTCTATACCATAAACTATTTGGAAAGGATATGTTGCTATGGACCTCTTTGGGGAAATTATGTCAGCCCATAGTGCATGGATGAGCTTTTTGTGCCAGGCCTTTTTATTTTCTTGCATCAATTTTTTGATGATTCTGAATAAGATTTTATTCGAAGACTCAAACAATCTGTTTCCTTGAGGGTAGTATGACATAGAATGGCCAAGGGTGATGTTGTAATCACTGTAGAATTTTTTCATTTTCTTAGATTTGAAATTCGTTGCATTGTCTGTTATAATCTTGATCGGGCATCTGAATCTGGACAGAATATTATCTTCTAAAAATCGGATGATAGCATCATCTATCGCCTGCCTGGTGGGAACTGCTTCGATCCACTTAGTGAAATAATATGTCACTGTCAAGATCCATTTGTGTTGTGATGAGGATTGTGGATGTATTTCCCCTATAAAATCAAGGCCCCATTGTTTGAAAGGAGCTTCCACTGAAATGGGCTTTAAGGGAAGAGACTGCAATTTTCCTTTCCCAATAAAATCCACCCCTTAGAATTTTATGCACAGTTGTCTTCCAATAATGATGACCACCACATTCACCCTTATGGAACTCTCTGATGGTTTTCTCTACTTCTCCTTCTATCAAACTGCTCAATAAAATTCCCCCTAGATCTCTCCAATATAGTGATTCATTCACTATACAAAATTTGGATGCCTTCAATTTCAAGAATCTGGATTTTGTCTTATTAAATTCAGGAGGAACCTACAAATTTTTCAGCACAAAGATGATATCTACATACCATGCATAGTCGAGAAATTTCTGGGATATTTGTGGAGTCGCCTTCTCTTCTTCTGCAACCTCTGACAGGTCTGCAATGAAATTTGTTCCTACCAATTTGCAATTGGTCTGTGCCACCAGCTTAGCCATCCCTTGTCCCTTGATTAACTTCATGGGTTTGATTTCAAGATCATATTCTAATAGCACTGCAATCCATTTTCGTCTCTTTCCTTCGAGATCGAGCTGAGTCAAGATGTCTTTCACTGAGCTACTGGGTACATAAGCAGTGGTATGGGAGTGTAGGATGTAGACTCTATATTCTTTCAAGGCCTTTACTAGAGCATATGATTTCTTCTCCATGATGTCATATTTTAAAAGAGCATCCCTCAATGTCTTGTTGTAATACGCTATTAAATTCTCAAAATTATGGTCATCTTTCTGGAGTAGCACACCTGCAATTCTGTGTTATGAGGAAAAAGAGAATAATATGAAATCTTTCTCAAAATTGGGACTAGCCAGTATAGGATCCCTTTTCAATGCCACCTTGATGTCTTCAAAATATTTTCTAGCCTCAGGAATCCACTTTATTTCATTTCCCTTCTTGAGCATGTTGGTAATGTGTTTTATGATTTCAACCAAATTAGGGATGAATCTCCTCAGAAATTTCACTTTTCCCAAGAAGGATTGTACTTCCTTTTTACTTTTGGGTATGCCAATTTTTAAGATCCCCTCAACTCTGTTGGGGTCTACCTTTATCCCTTCCTTTGAAATAATGTGTCCCAACAGCTTTCATTCTTCCATGGTAAAATTTGACTTCTTAGGATTTAATGAGATCCCGAACTTTCTGCATTTTTGAAATGCCCTTCTGAGATGTTTGAGGTGTTTCTCATCTGAGGCAGAATACACAGTGATGTCATCAAGGTATATAACAATGAATTTGTCTTTTTCATCAGTAAAAGCTATGTCCATAGCTTTTTTCAATGTTTCTCCTACATTCATAAGTCCAAATGACATTTTGGAATACATGAATGTTCCCCATGGTGTGGTAAACATCGTCTTTTCTTGATTGTCAGGATGTACCATATTCTGATTGTATCTTGAGAAACCATATAACATTAGCATCTTTTGAGAGCCCACTACCTTCTATAAAATATGATCCATTTTGGGCAATGGGTAGTTGTCCTTAAGAGATACCTTATTCAGGTTCCTGAAATCCACACACAACCTGATTTCTCCACTCTTTTTTCTAACTGGCACCAGATTTTCCACCCATTTTGAAAACCTCAGGGACACTATGATTTTGGCTTCAAATAGTTTCTTTACTTCTTTCTCTATCAATGGTAACAGCAGAGGGTTTATTCTTCTTAATTTCTATTTGAATGGATTGTGATCTTCTTTTATTGTGATAACATGTTGGATTATACTGGTATCATAAACTTTCATCTCATCATATCTCCAAGCAAAGACATCAGGGAATTATTTCATTAATTTTACATACCTTTCTTTGACTTCAGGGTTGAGATTTTCGGATAGCTTAATGATTTTTGGATCTTCTGGAGTCCCAATAATGCAATCTTCCACATCCCCTTCATTCATTGTAATCTTTGGACTTCTAGTCACGTCATTATTGTCAAAACGTTTCTCTAATTGTACCAGGCCCTTGGGAATGATGTTGATTTTTTACTGCATGATGTCTCTGCCTGCAATTTGGTTGTCAAAATATTCTTCTTCTATGAAAGCAGTTGCATCCACCTCATCATCACAGTATTCATCATCAATGTTTAAATTCTCAAACTCATTCTCCATTTTGAGGAACTTTCTATCTGCTTGTTGTTTTGGTGCAGACCTCTTTCCCTCAGGCCGAGATCCATGTAGGATCTTCTCTAAACCACGACAAGGGTTAGTTGAACTCCTTGTTTAAGCCCATAAAGGATTTCAGGCCTTGCGATTTGGACACTTGAATGCAATGCCACCGCTCTTAGATATAGCTGAAACGCAAAATTATGAATGGGCTTAAGGTGTAAGCCCCCCCTCTTCAGCCCCTTTTCCAATATGACCATGTCCAAGCCTTAGTGCAAGCATCTTTCATGAATTGCGAATTCACAAGTTAGAGCACCACCCCTTGTTCACTCTTCTTGCGACTCCCCGACTTTGAAATTGTACCTTCAATGAGATTGACGACTGTGTGCCTCCCTCGATCCAATGACCCTCGATGTATCGGGATTTTGCCAATCGGTGATTTACGACACTCGGCCCCAAACTTATTGTCGCTCCATTCCCCAAACTCTGATATGTGAGTTCACATATGAGATCAACGACCCTCGTTGATCCGGATCTGATAGTCACTATCCCTCCTGAGCTTAAGAGTGTTGAAAGACACTCAGTCTTAATCCCTTCGTTGTTCCACGAGATCCAATGGCTCTTGGGATTTTGGCACTTCCTCTTGAACTTGACTTATGCGAGACAATTTCAACCTTTGTCTCCCTTTGGAACAATTCAAAGGTTCTAACCCTCCTGAGCTTTCACTTGCAAACTCAAGGCCTCCAAAAGGGTCTCTGCACACACTCCTTGTGGCAAATTTCAAATAACCTCTGGTTATTTTGGGTCTTTGACTCTGTGCACTCCTTGCAACATCAGTCTCTCAATCTCACTCTTGTATTGGAAAAATCCAAGACCTCACTCAGCCTGCGCACACCTTGCACGGCTCTAAGCTAACCTTGCACTCTGACCTGTAAAAACATGATTTGAAACTCCTCTAAGAGTTTTGAGATGAAACTCAGAACCTAGTCGACGCACTCCTTGTGGACCCTCCACTACACTCTTTGTAGGAGTTCTCAGAAAGAGAAACAACTAAAACTCATTCTCCCCTTATCCAGAATTCAAACATTCAACATAGAATTCTAAAGCATACACACACAGATTGCATTGAAATAAAATGCACACAAAGAATATAAACAATTCTACAACATACCATTCAATAGGTGGTTCCAGCAACCATAAAAAACACATAAATTGGAATCAAATCTTTCTTCTATTAATTTCAGTGCTCCTATACATGGTAAATAACAAAAACTAAAAATGCATGAAATTCTCTATTCTCCTCTGCAGCTCTACAACTTATGAATTCTGAATCATAATGTTACAATGATACAAGGGTGAGGGTGTCTATCATCTGTTTTCCCTCCCGCAACTCTAAAACGATCTAATCAAAATTAAAATCTACCTACTTTACATTAAACAAACTTAAATGCCTATTACATCCGACAGATGAGAGCAATCGCTCCAGATCTGTTCACAATCTCCAAGATATAAATGTAAGTATGCTTCTCCTAGCTATTACATTAATATCCATTCATTAATTCTTCAAAACATTTCAAAATGTGTGCTGGTGCTTTTCCAATTGTCTTCCACCTTTACACTTTCTTTGTTGGTTGCTTACAATGCTCCTGCATCATACTCCCTTGCTTGAAAATTTTCATGAACTCTTGTTCATGAGCTCTTGCACAGTCTGTCCATGCCTTTGAATTGCTGCTTCATCCTCCCAACTGGCATATTCAACTGGATGTCCTTTCCACTTGAACAAGTATTCAAAATACTCCTTTCTCCTGGTCTTTTTGCTAATCCTCTTGTCAATTATGTTTTCCATCTGTAGCTTTTTAGCTACATGCATTTGTTTTGTCCATTGAATTTCTTCCTAGTCATTCTCTGCTCCTGCTTCTCTGGCTCTGTAAGGGTACAAATCCTCAACATTGAATATCGGTGAGATTCCGACCCCATCAGGTAATTCAATATCATATGTGTTTGCCCCAAATTTTATTATGACCTTGCACGACCCAATCTTCTTCATCTTAAGCTTGTTATATGTTTCCCTTGGGAACCTTTCCTTCCTCAAATGTGCAAGAATCAAATCACCAACTTCAAATTGAAGTTCTCGCCTGTGTTGATCCACTCTATTCTTGTACTCTTGACTTGAACTCTGCAACCACTCCTTAATTTTTCTATGAAGCTCCTTCATTCCTTCTGCAAATTCCTCTGCACCAGCACTCCTGAATTCAACTTGTTCTGAATCTTTCAATTCAGAAATTCCCCTTGGATGCATTCCATATATAATTTGGAATGGACCTTGCATTGTGCTTCTATTGAGTGAATCATTGTAAATGAATTTTGCTTGTGGCAGAATATGATCCCATTGACTGTGGTGTTCAATCACTAAGCTCCTTAACAAATCTCCCAAGATCCTGTTCACGACCTCTGTCTGTCCATCCGTCTGAGGATGATATGCTGAGCTAAAAGACAAGTTTGTCCCTAGATTATTCCATAAGGTCCTCCAAAAATATCCTACTAACTTGGTATCTCGATCAAAAATGATACTCCTTGGCAAGCCGTGAAGTCTATCGACTTCCTTGAAAAACAGGTTCACAATATGAGTTGTGTCGTTGGTTTTCTGGCATGGTATGAAATGTGCCATCTTTGAAAATCTGTCGACTACCACAAAGATCGAATCACATCCCCTTCCTGTCCTTGGCAGTCCTAATATGAAATCCATGCTCACTGCATCCCATAGCCTTTCGGATATGGATAATGGTTGATATAACCCTACGTTCTTCCTTTTTCCCTTCGTGTGCTGGAAAATTCTACACTTGTCCACAAATTTCTTAACATCTATCCTCATCCCTGGCCAATAATATGAGCCATTCAACTTTGAGAACATTTTTTCGAGACTAAAGTGTCTGGCCAATCCTCTGTTGTGCTTTTCCTTCAGCAGATTCTCCCTCATGGAGCATTTCGGAATACATAGTTGATTTTCCCTGAACAATAATCCATCCTGGATCATGTACTCAGCCCATTGGCTTTTGTCCCTAAGAATTGGATTCTCAGACGCTTCATATGCCTCTTTGAAATCTGGATCATCCTTGTACATTTCTTTGAGGTTATCAAAACCTAAAGTCTTGACTCGGAATTCCTACATAAGCAAACATCTCCTGCTCAAAGCGTCAACAACTTTGTTAGCAATTCCAGAAATGTGCTTAGTCGCAAAAGTAAAATTCTGCATATATTCAACCCATTTAGCATGTTTTTGATTCAACTTCTCCTATCAAGTTATGAATTGCAAAGCATGATTATCGTTGTACAAAACGAACTCTTTTAGAACCAAATAGTGCCTCCATTTCTTCATCGCTTGTATGAATGCGTAGAATTCTTTGTCATATGTGGAATACTTAATCTTTGCTTCATTCAGTTTTACACTGAAATATGCGACCGACCTGTTGTCTTGGCTTACGACTACTTCAATGGAAAATCCACTCATGTCACACCTGACTTGGAATGTCTTGTTGAAATCTGGAAAAACCAGAATTGGTTGCTCAGTGATCTTCTTCTTCAGCAGGTTGAAGCTCTTCTCCGCTTCCTTCATCCAGGGAAAACATTTATGTCTTTTCTTCATCGTATCCATCATTGGTGCACTAATTCCACTGAAGTTTCGGATGAATTTCCTGTAGAGGCTATCTAAACCATGGAATCTTCGAACTTCAAACACACTCTTCGGCAATGGCCAATCCTTAATCGCCTTTATCTTTTCTGGATCCATTTTCAATTCATTTGTAGAGATAACAAAACCCAAATAAATGAGTTATGTCCTCATAAATGATGATTTCTTCATATATCAACAATTTCTCTTGTTGTAATCTTCTCATCACTGCAACTAAATGCTTCAAGTGCTCTGCTTTAGTTTTACTGAAAGTTAATATATCAACAAGATATACAATGACGAATTTCCCAATGAAATCCTTCGGGACTTCGTTCATCAAACTCATGAAAGTACTAGGCACATTCGTCAAGCCAAATGGCATGACAAGCCATTCATATAGCCCTTCATTCGTCTTGAATGTTTTCTTCCATTCATCACCTTCTCTCATTCTAATCTGATGATATCCGCTTTTCAAATCAATCTTTGAAAAAAAAATTGCTCCACTCAAGCAATCCATCAAGTCATCCATCCTTGGAAATGGAAACCTATATCTAATGGTAATCTTATTAATTTCCCTTGAGTCTGTATGCATTCTCCAACCTCCATCTTTCCTTAGACTGAGCACTGTAGGAACAACGCATGGACTCAAGCTCTCCTGAATCAATCTTTTTTCCATTAAGTCCTGGACCTGTCTCTTAACTTCTTCATTCTCCTACAGCGTCAACCTATAAGTTGCTTTGTTTGGCAAACTAGCTCCAGGTATAACATCGATATGATGGCTTATACTCCTGATAGGTGGAAACGAACAAGGTAGTTTGTCCACTACTATATCAACAAATTATTCTAGCAACTCCTGGATTTCTTCCAGTAAATCATCTATCCTAGTGTTGTTCAAAACAATTTTGGGCTTCCTAACCACAATGAATTGCGTGTCTTCCTTCTGTTAGCACATATTCTTGTAAGGGGGAAGATTCTCTCTGGATTCGGGTACTTGGTGAAAAATAAATGAAATGGCTCTTAAGACCCATCAAATGAAGTTATCCAAGGTCAGAGCCATGAGCGCCCAAGCGCAGTATGCATAAAATCTCTATTTTCAGGTTAAAATTCAAGCAAGCGGGTTTTTTTTCTTTTTAGCGGCGAAGATCCATCAATGGAGCAGATCAATGGTCATCGGGCAAGCCATAGCCATGGAGTTGCATGAGGTTTAGCACATGGGCTCATCCCTTGGGGCCAAATTCATGAAATGATCATGGTCATCCGATCCAGTTGGGACACATGGCACCTGATTAAGTTCGGTCGCCATTTCGGCTACCAGGACTTTGAAATACAAGGTTCGACTCCCTTCCACCCATGATATGAAAAATGTGAAGGTGCCTTTGGGTGTGGGCCTATGGTCATAGCACAGGGTCATATGGAAAGGCAGGTCCTAAAGAAGGGGGACATGTTGCAGCTAGTCGACATTTCAGGGATTTTGGAGCTCCCGGTGGGAGAATCCCCAAAAGAATCGGGACCGTTAATCTTGAAGGATACGTGGTGTGCGATTAAGTCCAATCACCATTTCGGCTACCAGAACTTTGAAATACAAGGGTCAACTCCCTTCCATCCATGATATGTGAAATGCGAAGGTGCCCTTGGGTACGGGCCCATGGTCCTAGTGCCCGGTCACGAGGTAGCAGGGATAAAAGTGGGGGCCGGTTGAGTTTAAACGCTCAATGAGAAATGAGTAATCATGGTCGTTTGGTGAAAGAAGATTGGGGCCGTCGATCCCTAGGGACAGTTGGCATATGTTAAGCCTTTCGTGGATCCGGTGCTGGGGATTTTGAAAGCAAAGGAGCGAGAACTCCTAGTGGGAGAATCCCCGAAATACAATCTGGATCGTTGATCAAGGATCGATCTGATCCATCCATGCAGAGGTGCACGGTCCCAGCCCCAAGATCATATGGAGTGGGGACAAAGAAAATGAGGGGCGTGAAGCCAATGTGTTCAAGGGAAAATGGATTGTTTTCTTTGATTTTGAAGCCATATCCAACTGTCGATATGGAGGGTCATTTCACAGTTTTAGTCACCAAGGATCTTGGATGCTAGAATGGTGGAATCTCTCGAAAGGAGAAGTGTCAAAGCACCTCTGGAGCAAGGCACCAGGTCATCCCTAGGAAGTGAGCGCGTGGTCATCCCTTGTGCTCGAAGTCTCGGCCACCCACCATGGGGGAAGGCAATTAATGAAAATTGAGTAGGTAGCTGAAACCTCAGCTCAAGCCATGAATGTAAGGCATGGAGGTTCTGGCAGGTAGTTTGCCCAAGATCATCCTATGTGCAGGTTTTCCTAAAGAAGCCATGTCGATCTGATGTCCTCGTCTGACCAGAGGATCCTGCACACGCTAAGTTGGACTTTAATGTCTCAGCTACCCTCCTGTTGCTAAGGTGGCGAATTGCTCTGAGTATATATACTCAGTTTTTGTATTTTTGTAGGGATGGATGGTAGAGCAGAGCTCCCAACTGTAATGTTTTAATGAAGCACTGGTTTTCCTAGCTATGTATCTGTATATGAAATTTTCTTGTTCAATGTAAGGAAACTCTATTTTTCATCTATTTTCGATCTCATACTAAAAGGGTTCATGATTGATTGATTCACATGAATCATCATGACTGTGTTATGATAAAGGATTTATTATAACTTTGTTATGTTCTTTTAGTGTTTCTACCTTTGAATATAAGAGGTTCTTGTGTTCAAGTTTTCTTCTATAGGTTGTTAGAATCTTGATGCCTACAGTAGGCCTTCGCATTTCCTCACAGAAGTCTTCCTCCTACTCACCCTTATTACAACTTACTGTCTGAAGTTAAACTAAGACCTCATATGCTTGTGCATGCCTAGCCTAGTTTATGAGTTAGAACGATATTGTTCTAAGTTTACTTCCATTCATCACCCTTTATCAACAAATAGTGACATAAATTGATGGGCATCAGGCTTACTCCTAATGCAATCCAGTAGTGACTTTTGACGCCAACATTTATGGCGCCACTATCAAGGATGAAGTTGAAAATTTTCCCTAGGATCGAATGACATCAAGCCTTTGATTATGAAGGTGCATCAGGCATCAGAGCCCTACGAGATTGCTATTGTGCACCTGGTGACTCCATTGTGACGAATCCACTGTGGTGAACCTGTTGTTTTAGTTGTGGCTTCCAGAGGTAGACACACGTGGTTCCATCCACAGCTACCTCTAGCCACACCTAAAGTTGATCCGGAGGTGATTATCAGAAAAGGAAAGGCCTCTGAAGGAGAAACTTCCACTGTTGAACCAGGTAATTTGTCATCTCCTTCTGTAGAAAATCCATTTTCTTCTTCTCAGCTTCCTAGCAGACCTTTTTCTAAAGTTTCCCATTTCCTGAATTTCGAAAGTGTTCATGTTGAGTTTTCCCCTCCTAGTCTAGGATTGGAGGGAGAAATCCTTGTCACTCCCCTCTCCCCTGAAGTTGTACCTTGGTGTAGACCCAGGGCCACAGAAGATTTCCCCACTCCTAGCTTTACCACCCCTCCTCTTATTATTATTGTTGCTACTACATAGAGAGAAGCATATGCTAACTCAAGCCCCTTAGCCTTCTCTCTGAATCCCCCATTTTCCCCCCTTCCACCTGGAAGCTCATTTCCAGTATCCCCTGTTCAAGCTCCTTCTCCTCTGAGTTCTCCTCCACCTAATATTCCTATGGCAGGAGCAAATCCCCCCATGACTAGAATGGAGGCTATAATAGCTACTAGGTATGCTCCCCTTTTGTTACCTCATCCTCTCAATGCCCTTCCAGCAGATGGCTACCTTAAGCAGCTTCCCAAGTTTATAGGTGAAGGGGACATAGCTGCAGAAGAACACCTTGAAGCCTTTTACAGTTTTATAGATGATCATGTTATCATGCATGCAGATGTATGGATGAGGATTTTCATCCATAGCCTTGAAGGCGAGGCTAGAAAGTGGTTTAGGGCCCTGCCTCCTGGATCTATCGATGGGATTGAGGCTTTGGATAATGCCTTTTTGAGATAGTGGGGAGACAAAAAAGACTTCATGTATTACATGACAGAGTTTGGGTCTTTGAAGAGAAAGGAAGGAGAGTTTGTCTTTGACTTCTCCAAGAGATTCAATAAAATGTACTATAAGATCCCCGCTAAGATAAAGCCCTCAGAAGCCTCTGCTAAAATCACTTATGCTAGCACTTTTGATCCCAATTTCTGCCTCTTGTTGAGGGAAAGGAGAGCAAATACTCTGGCTCACATGCAAGATGCAGCCGTGGAAGTAGAATCTAACATATTGGTTGTTGACCGACTCAAGAATAAGACTGATAGAGACATATCCAGGAAGAGACCTGAAGCCTCCCCATCCAATTCCTCTCCCCTTCCCCTTCAGATGGACGAGGTAAATAAAGTGCTAAAATCGCTTTCGGCTACAATGGAAAGGTGGGAGTTAGAAGGGAAGCCCATGTACAAAAATCCCCAAAATACTGATAACAGAGGCTTCAGGAGGCCTAATAACAATGTGCCACAATCTTTGCCAAGGGAACAAAGGAGAAAAGATAGAGATGATCAGAGGATTCAAACCCCTCTCCAAAATAACCTAGTTGCTCATGAGGAAGGAGAGGAGATAGATGAGCTCGACCCTAAAATTCACTATATTGAAGACACTTCCCCTTTTCCCCATTTGACTCAATATGCATATGAAGAATCCCTTATGAACATTCAAATCAATGAGTTGAGTAAAGGGGAAAAGACCAACAACACTCCTAACATATACCATCTCAGATCAAAGAAGAAATAAGGGAATTTTGATATCCATGATCAGCCCCTCATAGCGGAAAGGCCTGCTAAACCTGCAACAATCACTACTAAAGAAAAGAAAACTCAGAATACTTCACCAACAGCCAAAGAACCTGTCTCTGAGGTAAGGGAATATCCTAAGCTTCTTTCCTCCTTTATTTTTGAGAACAAAATTCAAAATATTAGAATTCTCGTACCCCTCTCAGAGCTAGTTAAAAATGAAGATTTCAAAATGTCCCTCTCCAAACTGCTACAATCTGAGTCCCCCCAGCCCTCCACAGACTCGGTAAATCTTTAAGATGAAAAGCCAGTATTCATCCTAGGTCCCATGGTAGAAGACAGAGATGATTCATCCCCTCCCTTCTACACATCCATGAACATACATGATAAGGTGTTGCATAATTGCCTCATGGATTCAGGAGCTTCCCACAACCTTATGCCCAAAACAGTCATGGAAGAATTGGGACTAGAAGTGACAAAGGCTTATCATCATTTGTGCTCTTTTGATTGAAGGAAGGTGCAATGCCTTAGAGTCATCAAAGACTTGGTCGTCTCTTTATTTCAGCTGCCAATGGAGAGTGTGGTCATGGACATTGTAGTAGCTGATGTTCCCCCCAAGTTAGGCATGTTGTTGTCAAGATCTTGGATTAAAAAACTTGGAGGAACATTATAGATGGATCTCACATATGCCACATGTTATCCCCGATATCTAGGGATAACTAGGAGATCATGTCTCGAGGCCCACATGGCCATAGACATGGAGTACTGAGAGCAGGAGCGACCTGAGCATGGCCCTGGAGGGCCCATATTTCCTCTTCTTAGCCAGACTCGTCCTGTCATCAGTACCAGCCTCCATCACTACCAGCCTGGGCTTGCATCAAAAAGGACTCTTGCTCCATGAGGTAATTGGTCCGAGATATCATGGTATGTGTCATATTTGATCATTATAACCTTCTTATGTATGCATTAGGTTCCTTTCATTTCGGATGACTTCTTGGATCTTACACTAATCCACTTGACCACTGTTGGGGTGATTGATGGGGTAACTTAGCAAGTTGGTATTCATGGGTTTTGGTTAGCCACCAAGGGGGGTTTGCAAAGCCATCGTCCGCTCCCACCATCTTATCACTTTTTCA
>ML778170.1:0-49901 GCA_009831015.1 Picea engelmannii | reverse complement strand
ATCTGTGAAAGGACACTCTTATCTTGAGCCATTACCCCTTTAGCCCTTTCATAAACCAGATTACATAGGGACGTCTCCCTTGGACCAGCCATCCTAAATAGAAAGAGCTCCCCATCGAGGTGACAGTGGGTGGGGAAGCTCCTATTACGCTGGTTTCAAGCCTTGACTCAAGCTACCTAAACCCTTCCTACAAACCGTGCGATAACACCACCATTCTAGGCTTTGGAGGGGAACAAAGGAGGTTGTACAGAGAAGCTCAGCTGGCCTACATTGTTAGTGATGAAGAAGACCCCACCAATCATCCTATCTTTGCACTTGACACTGATTTGGTGTCTAGTTTATTGCAGCTCACTGATACTCCTGAAGCCCCTTTTCAAATCAGAAAGAAACCCATATTTAATCATGAGATACCTCCTCCAACAACCTCTATTTGGAAGATGTTTTTCGATGGAGCTTCTTCTAGCGAAGGCACTAGCGCTGGAGTGGTTTTTGTGTCACCTTGTTAAGAAACCATATCCCCATCATACAAGCTAGAATTTGAAGCTACCAATAATGTGGCAGAATATGAAGCTCTTGTTCTGGGTTTAAGGGCTACAAATGAAATGGGAATTGAGGGGGTAGCAGTGTTCAAAGATGCTAAGTTGATAATCCAACAAGTTAGAAATGCTTATCAAGCTAAGCATCCTCGGCTCAGGAGTTACAAAAATGAGGTGTGGGACCTGATTAATAATTTCTTCTCAGCTTTCAACATTTATTTTATTCCAAGAGAGGAAAATACTTTGGTCAATTCCTTAGTTGTCTCAGCTAGTCTTTTCAGGATCCCTCAGCCGCCTAAGATCAAATATGATGTTGAGATAAGATATAGGCCATCTGTACCAGACAATATCAAGCATTGGAAGGTATTCGAAGATGATCTTGAAATAAAAAAAATTCTTCAGTCTGTCGATGAATTTTCTGCATTGCACATTGATCAGGATCCTGATCTCGAAAGTCACCCTCACCCTGAGGTATTTTTAAATAAAATTGATAATCACCATATTATTCATCTGCCTAGACATCACATTCTGAAGGGACTAGTCCCTTTAGAAATATTGTTCGATGGGAATGATGTAGCAGTAAAGAGTAGGTTTTCAAATGGAGATGTTGATACAGCGAAGTGCAACATCGGCACACAGGAGGAGCCTAAGTTTGTCAAGTTGTCAAGCAGTTTGACCAAAGAGAAGAGGGTCGAATATACTAATTTATTAAGAGAATTTGATGATGTGTTTGCATGGACCTATGAAGACCTCAAGACATATGACACATCTGTCATTGAACACAAGATCCCACTGAAGGAAGAGGCTAATCCATTTAGGAAGAAGCTAAGATAGATAAATCCCATGTTGTTGCCTATCATGGAGAGAGAAGTGAAGAAGTTGTTAGATGCCCAAATCATTGTCCCCTTGAGATATTCTGAGTGGGTGGCCAATTTGGTCCCGATGAGGAAGAAAAGTGGAGAAATCAGGCTCTGTGTTGATTTCAAGAACCTGAATAGGAGCTCAAAGAAAGGCAACTATCCAAAGCCCAACATGGAACACATATTGCAGAGGGTAATTGGTGCATCTAGGATGTCCATGATTGATGGTTTTTCTGGCTATAATCAGATATCAGTCATGCTTGAGGATAGAGAAAAAACAACCTTCACCACTCCTTGGGGCACATTCATGTACGCCAAAATGCCTTTTGGATTAATGAATGCATGAGTAACATTTCAGTGAGCCATGGACATATCCTTCATCGGGGAGAAAGATCAGTTTGTGGTGATCTATCTGGATGACATCAAAGTCTTCTCTAGGTCTGATAAAGAAAACTATTGTCACTTGAGGAAAGTTTTCTTGAAATGCCAGAGGTTTGGCCTTTCCTTAAATCCCAAGAAATATTTGTTTTCTATGAAGGAAGGGAAGTTGTTAGGCCATATAGTATCAGCATAGGGAGTGAGAATTAATCCCAACAGGGTAGAGGCAATTCAGACCCTGTCACTTCCCATGTCTAGAAAGGAAGTCCAGGATTTTTTAGGGAAGATTAACTTTCTGAGGAGGTTCGTCTCAAATTTTGTTGAGTTGGTGAAACACATCACAGCCATTCTCAGAAAGGGAAATGAAGTAAAATGGACTGTTGAACCCAGGGAATCTTTTGTCGAAATAAAAAAGGCATTGACTGAGGCACCTATGCTGATCAGTCCTGATTATTCCAAGGACTTCCTAGTTTTTTATTTTGCTTCTTTTGATACAGTAGCAGTGGTCTTATTGCAGAAAAATGAGGAAGGGTGAGAGCAACCCATTTCCTTCTTCAGTAAGGCATTAAGAGATGCAGAAATTAGGTATGAGATCATGGAGAAACAGACCTATGCCTTGGTGAAAGCTCTCAAATATTTTAGAGTCTATGTCTCTCACTCAAGAGTGTCTGTATACGTTCCTTCAACCTCTATGAAATACATCCTTATACAGCCTGACATAGATGGGAGAAGAGGTAAATGGATTGCCAAGACCCTTGAGTTTGACCTGGAGATAAAGCCCACCAAGTTGGTTAAAGGGCAGGGTTTAGCCAAGCTGCTAGTTGAATCCAATTGCAAGGCCTTGGGGGTTAGCTTCATCAATGCTTGCACAGAAAATCAGCAAGTTGAGTCGTCCAACAAAAGCTCTCAGGGTGGCTTATCACTAGTAGAATGCACTTGGTACAAAGACATTTTTTACTTTCTACAAGAGTTGAAGCCTCCTAGTGGAATGGGAAAAATCAAGGCAAGATCTTTAAATCTCAAGGTAGTCAAATATTTCCTTACTGACCAAGTATTGTACTGGAGAGACCCTCTAGGGGTTTTTCTAAGGTTTCTGAGCCCACAGGAAGCCCATAAAGTTATGTTTCATTTCCATAGCGACCTTTGTGGAGGGCATCATTTCTGGAAGACCATAGCTCACAAAATTCTCAGGGCTAGGTATTACTGGCCCACCTTATTCATTGATGTCTGCAGAGAAGTCAGAGATTGCATCAAATGCTAAAGGTTCTCAGGAAAGTAGCAACTCAAATCACTGCCACTAAAGCCTGTAGTAGCTTTAGCACCCTTTCAATAGTGGGGGTTGGACTTCATTGGAGAAAGTCATCCTCCTTCAAGTGGCCAACACAGATGGATCCTGACTGCAACAGACTATTTCACCAAGTGGATAGAATCTGCCCCCACCAGGAGTTCTTCACACAAGGTAATTATCAGCTTCCTAGAGGATATCATAGCCAGATTTGGCTATCCCAGCAGAATTTTCACTGAAAATGATGCTTCTTTCAAGTCTGAGCCTCTTGTTAATTTCTGTGAGCAGTTCGAGATTTTACTAATTCACTCCACTCCCTATTATCCTCAAGGAAATGGACTAGCAGAATCTTCCAATAAAAGTCTAATCAAACTCATTAAAATATTATTGGAAGACAATAAGAGGGTTTGGGATTCAAAGCTCAAATTTTCTCTATGGGTTGATCAAGTGACAACAAAGAAGTCCCTGGGCACCTCACCTTTTCAACTTGTTTATGGGATGGAGGCTATGTTTCCCACTCAGCTCGCTTTACCTGTAGTGAAATTGTTTCAAGATCATGAAGGAGAGCCAGACCATATGGTTAGAAGAATTCATCAAGAGGTGGAAGTGCAACAGATCAGGGAGTAGGTAATGGACATAGCTCATAGTCATCAACAGAAGATCAAGCAGGCCTTTGATAGGAAGATCAGGAAGGAGGAATTCAAGCTGGGAGATTTGGTGCTTAAGTGGGATGCACCCAGGAAGGATAGGGGAAACACAACATGTTTGATGACCTCTGGATCAGGCCCTTCAAAATATCTGAAGTATTCTTAAATAACACGTACAAGTTGCAGGATTTGGAGGGTGAAGAAGTTTTTAACGGCCCAGTAAATGAGCATTTCCTGAAGAAATGTTTTGTTTGAGCCTTATACGGCTCTTCTATTTTTGTAAATATTGTTTTTCTGTTTAATTTTGGCTTAATAAATGACTCCATCCCAACAACAAGGCACTGAAACTGCAAAGAGCTCTTAGAGCCTCACAGAGAGGACTCTATCCCCCATGGAGCCTAATGTTAGCACATATTCTTGTAAGGGGGAAGCTTCTCTCTGGATTCAGGTCCTTGGTGAAAAATAAATGAAATGGGGCTTAAGACCCATCAAATGAAGTTATCCAAGGTCGCAGCCATGAGCACCCAAGCACAGTATGCATAAAATCTCTATTTTCGGGTTAAAAATCAAGCAGGCGGGCATTTTTTCTTTTTAGAGGTGAAGATCCATCGATGGAGCAGATCAATGGTCATCGGGTAAGCCAGAGCCATGGATTTACATGAAGTTTAGCACATGGGCCCATCCCTTAGGGACAAAGTGAAGAAATGATAGTGGTCATCCGATCGAGTCGGGACACATGGTGCCTGATTCAGTCTGGTCGCCATTTCAGCTACCGAGACTTTAAAATACAAGGGTCGACTCCCTTCCACACACGATACACAAAATGTGAAGGCACCTTTGGGTACGGGACTACAGTCATAGCACAGGGTCGTATGGAAAGGTGGGTTCTAAAGAAGGGAGACAAGTGGTAGCTAGTCGACATTTCAGGGATTTTGGAGCTCCCAGTGGGAGAATCCTCAAAAGAATCGGGACCATTAATCTTGAAGGATACGTGGCGTGCGATTAAGTCCAGTAACCATTTTGGCTATCGGGACTTTGAAATACAAGGGTCGACTCCCTTCCATCCATGATACATGAAATGTGAAGGCACCTTTGGGTGCAGGCAAACGGTCCTGGCACCCAGTCACAAGATAGCAGGGCTAAAAGTGGGGGTCGGTTGAATTTAAACGCTCATTGAGTGATGAGTAATATTGGTCGTTCGACGAAAGAATATTAGGGCCATCGATCCATGGGGACATTTGGCATCTGTTAAGCCTTTCATGGATCCAGTGTCGAGGATTTTGAAGCAAATGAGCGAGAACTCCCAGTGGGAGAATCCCCGAAATACAATCTGAATCGTTGATCAAGGATTGATCTGAGCCGTCCATGCAGAGGCGCACGGTTGTAGCCCCAAGATCTTATGGAGTGGGGACAAAGAAGATGAGGGGTGTGAAGCCAATGTGTTCAAGGGAAAATGGATTGTGTCCATTAATTTTGAAGCTAGATCCAACCGTCGATATGGAGGGTCATTTCGCAGTTTTAGTCACCAAGGATCTTGGATGCTAGGATGGTGGAATCTCCCGAAAGGAGAAGTGTCGAAGCACCTCTGGAGCAAGGCCCTTGTTCATAGACATGGGTTACATTGAGGGCAGAGCCAAAATAAAAAGGAGGCTAGTCTCTGAGCCCTGGGAAGCAAGCGTGTGGTCGTCTCTTATGCTCGAAGTCTCGACCACCCACCATGGGGGAAGGTAATTAATGAAAATTGAGCAAGTAGTTGAAACCTCAGCTCAAGCCATGAATGTAAGGCATGGAGGTTTTGGCAAGAAGTTTGCCCAAGATCGTCCTGTGTGCAGGTTTTCCTAAAGAGGCCATGCCGATCTGATGTCCTCGTCTGACCAGAGGAGCCTGCACATGCTAATTTGGATTTTAATGTCCCAGCTACCCTCCTGCTGCCAAGGTGGTGAATTTCTCTGAGTATATATACTCAATTTTTGTATTTTTGTAGGGATGGATGGTAGAGCAAAGCTCTCGACTGTAATGTCTTAATGAATCACTGGTTTTCTTGGCTATGTATATGCATATGAAATTTTCTTGTTCAATGTAAGGAAACTCTCTTTTTCATCTGGTTTCGACCTGATACTAAAAGGGTTCATGATTGATTGATTCACATGAATCATCATGATTATGTTATGATAAAGGATTTATTATAACGTTGTTATGTTCTTTTAGTGTTTCTACTTTTGAATATAAGAGGTTCTTGTGTTCAAGTTTTCTTCTACAGGCTGTTAGAAGCTCAATGCCTACAGCAGGCCTTTGCATTTCCTCACAGAAGTCTTCCTCCTACTCACCCTTATTACAACTTACTGTCTGAAGTTAAACCAAGACCTCATCTGCTTGTGCATGCCTGGCCTAGTTTCTGAGTTAGAACGATATTGTTCTGAGTTTACTTCCATTCATCACCCTTTATCAACAAATAGTGACATAAACTGATGGGCATCAGGCTTACTCCTACTGCAATCCAGGAATGACTTCTGATGCCAACACCTTCTTCTTGACTTCCTTAAGAAGTTCCTTGCCACTCATGAGAAGTATAGTGTTGCTCATCTCTGTTGTCACCTCTTTACCCTTAATCGACAGCAACATGTGCGTACTACCATTTTTTTCCAAGGTGTATGTGTTCTTTCTCCCATCATGCACCACATTTCTGTCATATTGCCATGGTCTACCCAGCAATATATGAAAAATATCCATGGGAATGACATCACATAATATCTCATCTTTGTGTCTCTGTATTTTGAATTCAACTAAACATTGTTTAGTGACATTTACCTGATGTCCTTTTTGTAGCCATGAAACTTTGTATGGGCTTGGATGCGCAACAGTCTCCATCTCTAGCATTTCTACCATTTTCATAGATATGAGATTGTCTGTGCTACCGCTGTCCACTATGACCTTGCATACCCTATCTTTGGTTTTGCAAGTTGTCTGAAACAAACTGTTTCTTTGGGCTAGGTTCTCTAGCTCCTTCTTTGGTTTCAAGAGAACTTTCCTCATCATTAAGGATCTTTTGCGCTCAACATCTTCTGCCTCAACATTCTATCCTTGAGCTTCGGCAATGTGAGTTTCACCACCATCTTTCGTCCGATCTGGACACTCATAGGATTTATGCCTGATTTTTCCGCAGACAAAGAATTTCACTTCGCCTCCTCTGCCTCTTCCTCTTCATCTGGTTCGAGGAAAAGTATTTCTATCAACATATTGCCTCCACTGTGGGCTTCCTCCTCTCTCAAATTGAGTTTGAGGTTTCTTCCCCTCTTCTTTAGGCTTATGGGTTTTGTCTTGGGCAACTATCTTGCCTCTGCTTTGACTTCTACCTCGGCCTCTTTGACCATGCTTTCGACTCAACTTCTCTTCAGCTTTCAGAGCCATCTGATAAGCATCTTCCACATTTCGGATGGTCATCATGCTCATCTCTTCCTGAATGTCCTATCGTAGACCATTCATATATCTAGAAACTTTTTCATCATCACTTTCCTGATGACCTGCTCTAATGTTTATCCTATAGAACTTTTCAATGTATTCTTTCACTGACATCAGCTCCTGTCTCAAATTCCACATCCTCCGAAACAGATTTATTTGATAATCCCTGGGTATAAACTTGGCTTTCATTTTTGCAACCATTTTGTCCCATCTTTTGATTTTTTGCTTGCCTTTGCAATGCCTATTAGCCTGCAGTTCATCCCACCACAATTGTAATGTCCCCACTTTGGGACATCATCACAATGCAGAGGTTTATGATGACCAGAGTAGCCAGATGGGTGTTATAGTGAGTACAAGGGTTATTGAGAGGCATTGTGAGGTCCAGCTTGCATTTCTCATCATATCTCATCATTATGAGCCATTCCACACAGGTTGGCTTTGGTTTCGTTGCATTCTGATGATTTCCATGATTTTGACTATTTTGAGCTATAAGTCAATTAAATTCACTGAAGAGGTCATTTTGGGAACATTACTTGGAGGAACCTCTCAGTGTAATAGCTCATTGGAATCAGGAGGAGAAACAGTAAAGGATGGGATGGCTAGAAGTGACTTTCAGTAGCCAGGGAAGCCACAAGGAGAGATAAGGTGATTTTCAGAGGTAAAAAGGTTAATTAATTAATTAAAGTGATTTAATTCATTAATTAAAAATTAATAAAATGAAGTCACTTGGAGGGAGAAGATGAGCCAAAAAGTATAAAGGAAAGGCAAGGGCCTCTACTCATGGATTCATGTATGATCATATTTTCATATCTAGCTTCTAGCTAGTGAGCCCAGCATTGGGGGTTTTGAGGGTTTTGACTTAACAAACCCTAGAGGATGATTCGGTGATGAAATATTCCACCTAGATTGTCCCAAGCTTGGTCTCGGAAATGCATTACACTCCCACACCATTCTAGTTCCAAATCTACTTAGTGGTAGGAGGATTCCACATCAATTACTTGTGCAGATAGAGAGAGGGTGCACCAGTTGGGGGTTTCCATCAAGGGGGGTGCACCATTCTTGGAGAGAGATTCGTTGCAGGTGATTGGCAAGGATTTTGGAGATTCTATCACCTAGGTATTCATTGCAGGGCTTTGGACATCAGATCTAGTCCATTCTTGATAATTTACCATGGCTAGATCATCATCTACAGGTTGGGACGACTTTAGGAGAGAGAGGACAATTTGGTGATTCAGTGATTTGCAGATATAGGAGGATATACCTCATATCTGATCTTGAAACTTCTTCCAGGGGTTTGTGATTTCCCGATCTATCATTTTGGAGAGTTTCAAGAGGTTTGGAGGCCTTATTCACCCAAGTTGAATTATCTAGGGTTTCAGGCATCTAGGGAGGCATACCATTCAATGGAGGAGTTTAGATCCACAGGGTTTGAGAGTGAATTTGGAGATTTGGGCACCTGGGTTGTCCTCACAGTTGCCCGATCTATCAGTTGGCATATTTCTTGGGGTGATTGGACACTTTTGGTAACAGGGCCAATTTGTTGAGGAGCTTCAGCATTCCAGTAGGACGTGGCAGCATTCAGTTAGGGCTTCTTCACTTCATACGACCAGATCTACATTGGTATTGGTCTTCATCTCTTATCTAGCCTTTGGAGGCTTATTTTGTATTGTCGAGAGATTTTTGTAGTAGCTCATACTTCTATCTTGGAGCCATCTGTTGAGAATTCCAGCTCAGCATCTTCATTGTAGCAGGTTTCTCTATTTCAAGAATAAAATCATATTTGGGATGTTTTGGCTAGTCTATCATATTGCATATGGTTGAGGTATGTTCCATGGTTATATATTCTTGTTTATAGCTGCATACACACATATAAACACATCAGTAAACCCTAAGGCCGAAATCAAGAGGCCATTCAGCAATTAACACATCTAAACAAGTAGGGCAGCAAAGTGTTTGACGAAATGCCACAACCAGAAAAGTTTTAAAAGACACCAAAACTGTGATGATCCTTGCATCTTGGCTTGGGATCATTACAGTGGTATTAGAGCTTAGATTCCTGCCAGCTAGTGAGAATTAGCACATGCATGCAGAGCCATAGAGGGGTCTTCCATAAGAAGAGATGGACATTAAGGATTTTTCTAGAGAGATTGTACGTTGTAGATGGGAATATTACCATGACCTTAGTGAGAGAAATAGGGCTCAAGTAACATTCCAACAGTATTTATCGATGAAAAATCCTAGGTGGAGTATAGAGGAGATTACATTCTGGGTCAATCAGGAAATGAAATACATGGCCTAAACTGCTAGATGGAAAGAAGCACAGAGAAACCCCACACCCACTAGGAGCATGCAACTTTGCTACAATTACAAGGTGCCTTGGGAACCAGATCATAGGTGTAGGGGTAAGGCTAAGAAGCATATCATTAAGGTGCACTATGACAGTGATGATGAGGATTTGGAGCAGTCTGATGATGATAGTGACTCTTGCACAGAGGCTATTGATAGTGACTCTTGCACAGAGGCTGATGATTCTAGCACACTTGAGGAGGATAGTGACCCTTGTGTAGCAGATAGACAGTCAGGGGAACAAGATAATAGCACTAGTACTTCAGCAGACATATCACTTCGTGTTGATGACCTTTCACCTCAGCAGAGGGGTGATGCTAGTGAGGATTCACATGTGTTAGCACCTGGAGTTGATGAGATCCCTATGAGGGTTGTGACACATTTGTCCCCATGATAGCCATCTCACATGAGGAGATCAGTGGCATGTCAGATGTGATGGATGCACCTAGTGTGAGGGTTGAACACCATGGACATGTAGACCCATAGATCTAGGAGGAGGTACAGGATATATGGACAGTTCACCCTACACATATGGATCCGCATGAGAAGATTGAGTCACAGATTTTGGAGACTCCGTTATTTGAGCAACTGGTGGAGGCTGATAGGTTGATGAAGCACTTACTTCTAGGATCGGCTTGCATGGATGAGGAAGCACTCTTTAGCTGTCAGGATGACCATAGCATGTGTCTGGATACATCCATATGGGATATAGGAGAAAATGATAGTAGCAGGTTGAGTGCACAGAAGGATACGACTGCTCATACAAGATACAGTGTGATTTAGGGGGAGATAGCATCTAGTGACGGGGTGTAGTGGCATATAGGAATACCCAGCAGCACAGTAGACATTGGACAGTTCAGCACGTTATCTTATGTAGAGAGTGTTTTTGGGGATTCTAGAGTTGACACTAGCAGGACTGACACTAGTAGTGAGGGGTATGAGGTGGCACCTCAGCATGACTGTGATCAGGGATCACACCACTCAACAACACAGTTGAGAGTTAGTGAGGTTATGACCATGGAAGCCACTAGATGTATTGATGACATGCATGCAGTGATGGCGGATTACTACTGGAGAGTATCGTTGGTACATGGTAGTCCATATGAGGGATTTTCCATGGATGATTTTCATACTCTTAGGTAGAGAGTATCTATGATGAGGACCAACCACCAGCAGTTTTTGACTGACCAGGACTACCTATCGAGGATTGGTGATATGTATCATGAGGCTCTGAGGGAGCAGGAGCTGGAGATGGACCGACTCACTCAGGATTTGGATAGCACTCGAGGATTCTTGAGAGGCACATAGACAACCCTTCAAAAATCAGAGTCTAGATCAAATGAGTTTCATCAAAGATCCACTTCATCTATCTTAGTAGACACTCAGATGTATCAGTCAGTCACGTTGATAAAGGATGTTGGTGATCTAGCAGAGGAGTACCGGTTGAGGGAGGACACTTCCATTGGTTATCCGAGAGAGGTTGAACTCCATATATAGGTTGATCAAGCAATACGCCCAGGATCTATGATGCAGCATGAGTCTATGGGAGACGACATGAGTATGCTAGAGCATACAGTGATGAGTGATAGCTCACAGAGACATGTCAAGATGTATGATGGGATTCAGAGGGGTATAGTGTCTTGCAGGGAGGAGACACACTTAGGGGAGCATGTAGATGTCACTCCTTTGCAGCAACACCTAGTTATGAGAGGTCATCTTCACCATATCAGTAGTTTCATGGGAGATGAGAGAGGGAGGTTGGTTTAGCAGAAGTTGGAGGAGTTACTTCCAATTGTACTAGATGGTTGGGATTCAATGATGACTACAGGAGAGTATTTATCATGGATACTGATGGACGATCTGTTGGTTGAATCCTTGGGATTGACCAAAGCATGTGACACCTTCCAATCCTACAGTCCGATGTAGATATTTTTGTTAGCCTATCCTGACATTTTTATCGTAGATAGCAGCATGAGGAGGGATAGGTCATGGCTGAGGATAGGGGGAGTGGCTAGGCCGAGACCACCTAACAGGAGTACTTTTACAGCATCTAGCAGGATAGGGGTGGATCATCATAGGTAGCCAACTGAGACTTGGTGTGTGATGGTGAGCACCATAGGCCAGATGATAGTAGATGAGCACAGAGGGCTTCTGACAGTGATCATTCTGACACAAGGGCAGTTAGAGGAGATTGGAAGTGATAAACTTACAAGTTCACCTTAGGATCCGGGTGTTCATTTGGCTAGCAGGATTTCTTACTATAAGGTGACCTAGGTTGTGCCAGATAGCCACATATGCCACCATGGGTTGGTTGGGAGTGGGCTTGCAGGGATTTTTCTGATAGAGCGAGGCATATTTTCACTCTTGGTAATCATGATTGGACGTGGATATGGGTGGATAGGTACTTCCTCTACAGGGATGTCTTTACATGTACAGTTTCAGGACAACAGGTTCAATGGTCACTAGTATTTCAGCTTGAGGATTCAAGAGAGGAGGGTCTAGTATGTATGCAGGGGGGCGACAGTCGTGGTTAGAGTGGTGCAGGGCTAGCATGGTGATCTTCGACAAAGATTAGCATGGGACCCAGGGATTGCATGATCGATCATTTCACTAAGTGACAGAGGAGAGTGGACCATTACAGGGGAAAGTTATTCTAACTTTCCATTGAGCTTCAGTGTTGAGAGGAGCGCATCTCTTGCGGGTGTCTCACGAAGATCTTGTAGCACCTCATTCTGGCATCAGCATGTGCAGTTGATGGAGGCCATCTGGATATTGGTAGAGACTTGGAGGATGGACTCATTCTGAGATGAGGCCATGTGTCATATGCAGGAGACTCACAGAGCTAGTTTATTTCAGTGTTATGCTTTCCAAGGGTTAGCAGTTCATGACTTGTTATGGGACCCAAGGGGTAGAGTGTATGAGTGTTCATCTTTGTATGGGTTCTACTATGTATCTCACAGGTGGACATGGGATCCTGGTATTCTACTTGGAGGGATTTGGTTATTGCTTGAGGACAAGCAATTTTCAAGCAAGGAGGACTGTAATGTCCCCACTTTGGGACATCATCACAGTGCAGAGGTTTATGATGACCAGAGTAGCCAGATGGGTGTTATAGCGAGTACAGGGGTTATTGAGAGGCATTGTGAGGTCCATCTTGCATTTCTCATCATATCTCATCATTATGAGCCATTCCACACAGGTTGGCTTTGGTTCCGTTGCATTTCGATGATTTCCATGATTTTGACTATTTTGAGCTATAAGTCAATTAAATTCACTGAAGAGGTCATTTTGGGCACATTACTTGGAGGAACCTCTCAGTGTAATAGCTCATTGGAATCAGGAGGAGAAACACTACAAGATGGGATGGCTAGAAATGACTTTCAGTGTCCAGGGAAGCCACAAGGAGAGATAAGGCGATTTGCAGAGGTAAAAAGGTTAATTAATTAATTAAAGTGATTTAATTAATTAATTAAATATTAATAAAATGAAAGTCACTTGGAGGGAGAAGATGAGCCAAAAAGTATAAAGGAAAGGCAATGACCTCTACTCATGGATTCATGTATGATCATATTTTCATATCTGGCTTCTAGCTAGTGAGCCCAGCATTGGGGGTTTTGAGGGTTTTGACTTAACAAACCCTAGAGGATGATTCGGTGGTGAACGATTCCACCTAGCTTGTCCCAAGATTGGTCTCGGAGATGCAATACACTCCAACACCATTCTATTTCTAGATCTACTCAGTGGAAGGAGGATTCCATATCAGTTACTTGTGTAGATAGAGAGAGGGCGCACCAGTTGGGGGTTTCCAGCAAGGGGGGCACACCATTCTTGGAGAGAGATTCATTGGAGGTGATTGGCAAGTATTTTGGAGATTCTATCACCTGGGTATTCATTGTAGGGGTATTCATTGCAGGGCTTTGGACATTAGATCTAGTCCATTCTTGAGGATTTACCACGGCTAGATCATCATCTACAGGTTGAGACGACTTTGGGAGAGAGAGGACGATTTGGTGATTCAGTGATTTGTAGATCTAGGAGGCTATACCTCATATCTGACCTTGAAACTTCTTCCAGGGGTTTGTGATTGCCTGATCTATCATATTGGGCAGTTTCAGAAGGTTTGGAGGCCTCATTCACCCAGGCTGAATTATCTAGGGTTTCGGACATCTAGGGGGGCACACCATTCAGTGGAGGAGTTCATATCCACAGGGTTTGAGAGTGAATTTGGAGATTTGGGCACCTGGGTTATCCTCACAGTTTCCCGATCTATCAGTTGTCATATTTCTTGGGGTGATTGGAAACTTTTGGTAGCAGGGCCAAATTTTTGAGGAGCTTCAACATTCCAGCAGGACGTGGCAGCATTCAGTTAGGGCTTCTACACTTCATACAACCAGATCTACATTGGTATTGGTCTTCATCTCTTATCTAGCCTTTGGAGGATTATTTTGTATTGTCGAGATCCTTTGGTAGCATCTCATACTTCTATGTTGGAGCCATCTGTTGAGCATTCTAGATCGGCATCTTCATTGTAGCAGGTTTCTCTATTTCATGAATAAAATCATATTTGGGATGTTTTGGCTTGTCTATCATATTGCATATGGTTGAGGTATGTTCCATGGTTATATATTCTTGTTTATAGCTGCATACACACATATAAATACATCAGTAAACCCTAAGGCCAAAATCAAGAGGCCATTTAGTAATTAACACATCTAAACAAGTAGGGAAGCGAAGTGTTTGACGAAATGCCACAACCAGAAATTTTTTAAAAGACACCAAAACTGTGATAATCCTTGCATCTTGGCTTGGGATCATTACAACAATTATGCATGCCCTTTATGTCTGGTAATGGCATGTTTAACTTTTTTGTCTTCTTCGACATCCTCATAGTTGATGTATTTGTCTAGATCCCTAATGCAATCTAGAAGCTCCTCAACATCTAGGTTGCCTTCGTACATTGGAATGTCCAATTTTTCCCTGGAGCCTATCCTGGCAACAACTCTGAGTAAGCATTCTTCTGTAGCATATTCGAATGCAACTACTTCTTCTTTGTTTCCAGCTTCATTTTCTCTTTTAGCTTCACTGAGATCTCCAGTGTCAATGGATCGTCTCTGTGTCATCTCCATAGCATCAAGCTTGGCACGTAATTCATGCATTTCTCTTTCCACTACTGGATTAGGTATTGGCCTCTCTCTTCTTCTTGGTGGCATGGATGTAAAAATCCTCTTTTCTCTCTGTTATAGAAAACAAAGAATTTGTTCTGTGCTCTAATAGCACAACTGGTGTAGACCTCCTACCCTCAGGCTGAGATCCACGCAAGATCTTCTCTAAACCATGACAAGGGCTAACTGAACTCCTTATTTAAGCCCATAAATGATTTTGGGCCTTGCAAGTTGGACACTCGAATGTAATGTCAATGCTCTTAGCAATACCCGAAACGCGAAATTGCCAATGGGCTTAAGGTGTAAGCCCCCCCACTTCAGCCCCTTTTCCAATATGACCATAGCCAAGCCTTAGCACAAGCACCTTTCGTGACTCACGACTTCGAGATTTAGAGGACCACCCCTTGTGCACTCTCCTTGTAAATCCCTGACTCTGAAATCGTAGCTTCGATGAGATCGACGGTTGTGTGCCTGATCCAATGGCCCTCGATGTATCGGGATTTCACCAATCGACGATTTACGATGCTCGACCCCAAACTTGTTCTCGCTCCTTTCCCCAAAATCCGATATGCGAGTTCACATATGAGATCAACATCCCTTGTTGATCCAGATCTGACGGTCGCTATCACTCCTGAGCTTAAGAGTGTTGACAGACACTCAGTCTTAATCCCTTCGTTGTTCCACGAGATCCAACGTCTCTCGAGATTTCGGCACTTCCTCTTGAACTTGAATTCTGTGAGACGATTTCAACCTTCATCTCCCTTTGGAATAATTCAAAGGTTCTAACCCTCTTGAGATTTCACTTGCAAACTCAAGGCCTCCAAAAGGGTCCCTGCACACAATCCTTGCGACAACTTTCAAATAACCTCTGGTTATTTTGGGTCTTCGACTATGTGCACTCCTTGCAATAGCAGTCTCTCAATCTCCCTCTTGGATTGAAAAAATCTAAGACCTCACTCAGCCTGTGCACACCTTGCACACCTTGCACTCTGACCTGTAAAAACATGATTTTAATCTCCTCTGAGATTTCTAAGATGAAACTCAGAGCCTGGTCGACACACTCCTTGTGGACCCTCCACTACACTCTTTGCAGGCGTTCTCAGAAAGAGAAACAACTGAAACTCATTCTCCCCTTATCTAGAATTCAAACATTCAACATAGAATTCTAGAGCATACACACACAGATTGCATTGAAATAAAATGCACACAGAGAATATAAACAAGTCTGCAGCATACCATTCAATAGGTGGTTCCAACAACCATAACAAACACATAAATTGGAATCAAAGCTTTCTTATATTAATTCCAGTGCTCCTATACATGGTAAATAACAACAGCTAAAAATGCATGAAATTCTTTGTTCTCCTCTGCAACTCTACAACTTATGAATTCTAAATCATAATGTTACAATGATACAAGGGTGAGGGTGTCTATCATCTGTTTTCCCTCCCGCAACTCTAAAACTATCTAATCAAAATTAAAATCTACCTACTTTACATTAAACAGAATTAAATGCCTATTACATCCGACAGATGAGATCAATCGCTCAAGATCTATTCATAATCTCCAAGATATAAATGTAAGTACACTTCCCCTAGCTATCACATTAATATCCATTCATTAATTCTTCAAAACATTTCAAAATGTGCGTTGGTGCTTTTCCAACAGTCTTCCACCTTTACGCTTGCTTTGTTGGCTGCTTATGATGCTCCTGCATCACGTTTTCGAAAACTTGCTAGTGCTTCATATTATCTGGTACTACCGGCCTATATTTGACCTCAACCTTGTAGATTTTTTCAGGGAAAATTGGGACTTTGAACACTACCGCTGAAGTAGCTAAGGCATCAACAACCTAATTTTGTTCTTGGAATTGCTAAAAGATTGCATTCTAGAAATTTCTCAAGGAGGTATAGTACCAGATTTCTATAAGCCCTCAATCTGGGATGTTTTTCTTGGTAGATGCCTTTGATATGATTTATGATTATCTCAGAGTCTCCATGTACAACAATTCTTTTGGCACCCAATTCTTCCAAAACTTTCAACCCCAATATTAATGCTTCATATTCGGCCATGTTATTTGTGCATTCGAAAAAAAGTTTGTAAGAGCATAATTTTGAGTCTCCTTTGGGGTGATTTATCCATACGCCAACTCCAGCTCCTTCTTTGCAGGAAGCTCCATCAAAATTCATTTTCCAAGACTTTTTCATAGGTTAATTCTTTTTATTATTGGCTAAGTATGCAAAATCAGGTAAAGAAGTTTGTGGAAAAATGCATAATTTTTCAACATGAAAAGGGAAGGAGTCAGAACACAAGACTATATCAGCCACTACCTATTCCAAGAAGACCACGGGATTCAATCAGGATGGATTTTGTACTGGGATTTCCAAAGAAACAAAGGGGAAATGATTCTATCTATGTTGTGGTGGATAGATTTTCAAAAATGGTTGATTTTGTTGCTTGTAGGAAAACTAGTAATGCCACTAATATTATCAATCTATTTTTTTTCAGAAATAGTGATATTGCATGGTTTACCCATAAGCATTGTTTCAGATCATGATACAAAATTTGTAGGTATTTTTTGGAGAACCTTGTGGAAGAAAATGGGTACCAATCTTAGTTTTAGCTCATCCTATCATCCATAGACTGATGGGAAAACAAAGGTAGTGAATAGAAGCTTGGGGAATATTTCAAGGAGTCTTGTATATTAAAATCCTAATAAGTGGGATCAAATGCTTGCTCAAGATGAATTTGCATATAATGAATTACCAAATAGGAGTATAGGAATGATTCCATTCCAAATTGTGTATGGTATTCACCCAATATGAGTCTATGAACCGTGAAATTTGGGAAAATAGGAACTAAGGAGTGCAAATGGTGAGGATTTTTCTGTGAGCATGCAAGAGCTGAAAGAAAGTGTTAAACAAATTTTGTAGGAGAGCAGTGGTAAATATAAATAGAGGGAAGATATGAAAAGATATGAAAAGAATCTAATTGTGAGATTATACCTTATGTATGTGTGCTTGTCAAATTCTCTATGTAAATTGTGATTCAGAGTGAAAGTAAGCATGATCGCAGAGATCAGACATGGAATCAGAGTCCAGCGCAACAAAAAAAATTTGTGATATACAAAGTTTTAAAAATTGACGGTCGTGATTAAATCTGAGAATTAATCAGATAAAATCAATGGTGCCTATCATTTGTCGGTCGAAACCCTGAAAGCAAGCAGTGCATGCCTGTCAAAGTTCTATCACCAGATTCTTCTAGAATCTTGTTCTATTTCTATATCGAAATGCCCACTGAGACAACAACATATGACCATCCAACAAATCCAAGAATATTTACACCATTCGTCGGGGTAGATCCCTAGGAGTCCACTCCAATCTTCCAAGACAAGAGCATTGAAGAAAGGAATCAAAGAATATTCCCCTTTCGATTTATGTGCAAAGGAGAAGTCCAAAAAAGGTTTTGACATGTATAATCAGAGTGATCTAAGATCAACCATAGTCATCCATTGGAGATCACCGAGAAGCGATCCATACCATCCGTTGGAATAGTTCATTCAGAGTTGGGTTCAAACGCTTGAAAAAAAAGGTATAGAGGAATATCCCCTCGTATCATTAGTCCACATGCGGCAGATTTGGATCTTCCTTTCAATGACGATCAATGACCATGATTAGAATTTGTTCAGTTCCCGAAAGAGACTATTCAGATCCTGAAAGAGATTGTTCAGATTATTACTCTGACCACCCTAAATTACACCCTGAATGAATAACTCAAGGTTTTAATCTGATCGTCTGACCAAAAGGTGGATTCGTGACAACTGTGGCATTCGGGATAGAAAAACTGACTGTGGTTTAAGCCAATAAAAATTTTTGAAGACATTACCCATAGTTCCATTGGCTGGTTGTGTGGAAGAGAAAGGAGTTTAGTGCTCAATTGGATCTGCAAAATTTTGCAAATGAACGTCGCTATGCAAGAGAATGAACATAGAGATTCAATCATAGGCAATGAAAGGGAAATTAACCAACAAAGATACATGTTGTGACTCTATTATGTGGGTTCTAATAGATGTAAGGCCATCAGGTAAATTATTAAGAGAATGTTAGTAGAAAACATCACCAAGTTATAAGGCCAAATATTGTTAATGGTTGACCCTTCATGTGGCATAATCAAGTAATCATGTGATCTTACTACATGGTGCAAGGGTGGGCATATGAAAATAAGTGAATAATTCCTCCTAATCATTTTTAAGGTTTTGTTTCAATTCATCTAGGTTTTTTTAAGTGAATAGTGACTCCTAATAATTTTTAACCTTATTAGATAACCACATTCTCAATGTAACTTGGGAGATCCACACTAGCCACTTACCAAATTTCAAAAATAAATGTCCAGATAAGAAAGTATTTGGATGGGCACCAAAAACAACAAAATAAAGATTGACACCAAAAATAGCAATAGTCACATAAACCTGATGAGAAAGTGGAAACCCACAAGCTATGATCTTCACATTGGATGTTTTGGAGCAAGGAAACATATATGTATTATTAATATGTTGGTTTTGAACATGCATATTTTACTAATATCACAGCTAGAAGGCCTACCTTTCATAATGCAATATTTAGTAAGACATGATTGGTTATTTTCATTTCAGTATTCGACAAATAACTATTTCAGGTGCCAGCCAATAGTTATTCAAAAAAAGATAAGATTACATGGATGAAACTATGTTTTAACATAATTTCAAAATCCCTAAGAGGAAAACACCATAACCCTAGAAGTTGAGGTGGTGAAAGGAACACAGACCTCAAGGAGCCTAGTTGGTACATCAACTTTTGGGGGGCATAAATTTTTCATACGAACTCTCTTTTGGGCATTCTTTGGATAGTTAGAAAGCTTATTTTAATCTCTACAAGTTTGTTCGCCCATGATGACTTAGGTTTCATGGCCTTCAAAATCATAAAAAATTACATGGTATGGGAAAAAAACATGTCGGATGCTCAAGAACTATAAAATTGGCAATATTTAGGACCATTTATCAAATAGTCACAAAATCAGACATCCACCTAGATCAATGTTTTTCTACATAATCTCAATGAATGGGTTCTTCTATGAACCATATTTAGCAGTGATTTTCTTCCCTTAAATAGATTTTACATTAGCAGCATTATTAGGCTTCCTCCAATTATTCTTAGCTTATGCTAACTTAGCCTTTCAACATACATGTTCAAGAGTGTAGATGTCAAACATTTCAAGCTCTTTCTAAATTGGTGTAATAAATCCACCAATGAATGTAATGAATAATTTTGCTTCTTCATCCCTCACTCTAAGATGAATGACATAGTGGTTAAACTCTTGGATGTAGGCATATACCATATGTTAGACTTCTATCATAGATATTTCCACAATTGTTGTTGCACTTTCCACTAATTAATATGATAGAATTTGTTGTTGATTGAGACTTTGAGCTCTTCCTCAAGGAGGGCTTGTGCAACACCAAGACTCTTTCTGCAGTCACATTAATTATCCCACTAAAGAAAATATTTTAATACATATGCAACATTGAAAAGGAAACACAATGTTCATCTATAGATTGCTACATTTCATAGAGGGAATCTCACTAATTAAACCAATCATCAAGTGATAAGGAATTCATGTGATCTTCATAAGGCACCCTTTCTCAATCCTCATCTTGTTACAAGGGAAAAACTCTCTATGGCCAAGGGTAAACCACAACAGACAGGTATGACTATAGAAATCAACTCAATTCCAGCATGTGCTATATAAACTAATGTGTAATACGAGGAAGAAGCCTACCTCAGTCTGATTGTTTGATGTCGTTCCACCGTTGAGCACTTTGACCCAAAATGTTACACCTGCAATAAGTTCTCAACAAACAAGTGATGCAAGTATATAGTGACGATATATAAAATGAGTTAGCACATCAGATAGCACAATCCATTAATAAATATTACAAACATGCCCATGGATAATAATCATATATTTGCAAGATATTGATAGGATGGGAAAGGAATATGTCTATTAATAATTGATCAACAGAAGTATCAACATTACAGAATTCCATGTTGGCACGATTCGAAACCAAGAAACCAAGTTCCTTCCAGCTGGGTCTCCACCACTTCAATCCTCCACCAAAGGCAAGTTCATAGAAAAGAGGCAATGAGGTCCTCTCAACGATAAGGGAATAGCTTGGGGGTTGAACACTGTGTTCAGACTTGAGGGACAAAGGGATGCAGACTCAATATGAAGTAATTTCTCCAGAGTAACTTTGCTCTCAAAGTTGAATACTTTCTCCTCTTTTCCATAGATCGAAATTGTGCTCTTATAGCCTCTAGAATGCAACTGAAGGCCGAGTCGAAATGTTCCCAGTATATGGAAGGCCAAAGATCAGAGATCTTCCATCGTGACATGGAAACTCGACTTCATTTTGTATTTTCTGGCACAAATCCCGATATACGTGAGTTGTAGTGGAGCAGAAAGCATATACGGATCTTGTTAGGCAGTTAGGGAGCATATATGTGGAAAAATATATATTTTTAGCTCTAGATTCATCAAAAAGGGATGATAAGTCTGCATAGGGAAATGGAAAAAGGCCCTCTGTGAAAGATAGCAATGGTGAGGCAAATATTGCTATAATAGATGCCCCCTAATGTGTGATATCAAAGGAGTATATGGGATGACCAAAATACATTATAAATAACCCAGAAGTGGAGTGGTAGAGAACCAGCTGGATGAACTCAATTTTTCATTACATTATGTATTGACTTTGCATACATGGCTGCCAATAATACAATGCAGATCCATGTGGAAAATATACCAAACAACTATTCATGGCCATGAATAGGCAAATATAAATTTGGTTATATGCCAAGAGCTGTCATAGTCCTGAACAAGGCCCAATGAAACCAGTCTCAAAAATCAATGTGAAGATATCTGTATACCATGGAGTACAATCTGATCTCCCATGATTACTGAAGTCAAATTGGTACTGGTCCGATGAAATGGAAGCAGCAGCTTAGGAAAGTTGTGGCCACATAGTGATTTCTTCAAGTCTTCTACACTATCTGCCAATGGTGCAAGTCTACATCACGTGAATAAATGAGTTGAGGTCGAATATGATGAGACATCGTTTGATTACCAATCATTGAGGTATACCATTAACAAACGTGAGACAGCCTATCGATGATGAAAGTAGGCATCAATGCACCGAGTACATCTCTACAAATGTGAATAAAGGAGTTGGTGTTGAACACTTGAGAGATCCATTGATCAGGAGACATTGATGTATTCCCATCTATCAATGGCGAGAGAGCCTGCCACTGATGACTGCAAGATTCAAGGTACTCATAAAACTCTAGGTCTCATATCTAGAATAAATGAGTTGAAGTCAATGGAAGGAGACCTGTCAAAAGGAGAGCATTAAGGCATCTCTCATCAGTCAACACAAGGAACAAAGAAAGAGCTTCATGATATGGTGGAGATCGGACGAAGAACATGTTCATGAACCAACAACCCTATGTGTCTTTCGAATGTGCCAAATGCAAGTGGGACACGAAAAAGACCCTCTGAATAGTAGCCAATGATGAAAATTGTTGACAAAGGCGAGGAAACCACCAATAAGGCTAATGGCATCCAAGACACAGCATGAATGCCAAAGTGTGAATAGATGTCTTGCTGTCGAACACAAGGGAAACCACCTAGTCAATGACCAATAATGAAATGTCGATTGTTGGGTTCAAGGTGACCTACCAATGATGAAATTAGGGCCAGGGTGCACGATAAGACCAAAGTATCATGTGATTCTGAGACAAACTGTGGGTATGGCCAACATGCAAAGTCAATATTTCTGAGTGGTCGACACAGGTTGATAGACTTCCTTTGAACAAGAGCACGAGACATATGGTGGACTCTGGCAGCATAGACTCAATGATGTAACAATTAGATGCAGGAGGCATCCATAATGTTCTCTATAGAGACTGGAAGAGTAACTAGTCGGTAGAGAAAACTTTGTAATGAGATAAGCTCCCTAAGGCCATGCTAAACCCAAAATTATGATGACTCAAGGACTCAATAACTTTGTGCTCTGTTCAAAGGTGACATGACTTATGCCAATTATAATATAGTACTCCCTTCCTGCCCATATTTTTTGTTTTTTCATAACAAATGAATGCTATGATACAGTGGAGGGAATGAGTGTCGCAAGTAAGCACAACTAGTTCCACCAGTGGAACGTACCTATGCTTAATGCAAGGAAATGCATGCGGGAGATGGACACTCAAGGTGATGTTCCCTCCAGGGTATAGGGTGTCAAATTGCGAAGGATAAAAACAAGGCTTTTCTTGGTTGAGGATTCAAAATTGCTTAGGCAACAGTTTATAACGCAAAGCGAGAACCGGATAAAGGCTCAATACTGCAAGTGAGGGCATGAGATGCAATCACAACTTAACGCTAAAAAATGTCTTTTTTTTATATCTTTTAGTCTAATTGGTGTGAAAAAGGGGTAGACTTGTGCCAAATAGATGTCTTTTCAAATCCAATTTATGAGTGTGAAAAAGACAAGTTCACTCAACAATCTTTTCGATTTTTGATAGCGAGTTGGATAAGAGCTTAACTAGGACTCATGATCTTTCAAATCCAGTTTTAACTAGTGTGAAAGGGACAAATCACTCGGTGATCTTTTCAATTTTTAATAACAAGTCAGAAAAGAGCTTAACTAAGACTCGTGTTTTTTTTCTAATCAACATGTAGAGGGGGAGGCCAAGGCTCCCATCCCGGCCTTCTGCCGAAAGTCAGTATCTTGTGGATAGCTGACAGAAGCTTGGGAAAGCCCAAATCTTTCTAAGTCGATGAAGAGAAAGTGCTAATAGAGTACATAGTCTCTGTTATGGTTTGAATAATGTCTCTTAATGGAAAAGACATAGGTGGGGGTATGGGATGACCCATCAGGTTGTCCCAATCGAAGGGGGCCTCGTCAGGACTTGGAGGGAGAGTATTCGAAGGAAGAATGAATCTCTCTTGTTCAAAAGGGGGAAGACTTGGAATGTTGATGACATGATTGGAAGGTGCATCACTCTCTTGAGGGAGAGTCAGTTTGACCATAGATTGCACTGGTGTAGTCACTTCTTCAATTATAGGTTGAAGAGAATGCATAGTAACAGGGACAAGAGGCGCTTCACCCTCCATGAAGGGGGTGAGGTTGGAGGAAAATTTCCTCGGCGAAACCGCCGAGATAACCAAAAGAGAAGTGGTGTAAGGGGGGATTGTAGGTGTCTCAGACCTTGGGGAGATTTTAGGGGAACCCCACACTGCTGGTGTCTCGGTAGTAACCGGACACAAGTGGGTAAGGTGACTTCCTTGAAAATTCCTGCAAAGGAATTTAGGATTATGTCTGAGACATTTAGGCTTCTCGATGGGACTAGCTGAGGAAAGAGAGTCATTTCCTATATGATGAATAGGGGTTGGAAACGTTATACTGCTATGGTCCTGGGGTGAAGAGGATGGTGCCCACAACATAATTGGCAGAGGTTGGAAGTGAGTTGTCGACATAATTTGTAGAAAATGTTGACCCATCTCTGACATGACTAGCAGAGGTTGGTGATGGTGCACTAGTGTGGCTGATAGTGGCTGGGTTAGCAATAGATTGCAGCATTTGATTCCAAGGTCCCAGGAAAGATGGGTTCTGAAACGTTGCAGGCCAGAAAGGATCCTGGTGTACTCCCAGTATTTGCTCAGAGATGTGGTGGGTTATGCCAAAGTGGTTCGAAGAGGTCTGGACGGGCATCATCACTGAGGTCTGCAAAGAGACTGAGGTAGGATAAGGATTATTCAAGTGAGGATATATGTTGCCCCCTTGTGAAGGGGTCCCGTAAGGAGGGTACCCTGAACCGTAAAATTGGTTCTCCCCATACGAAAGACTTGGGGGTACTTAAGGACCTGTCATAGAAAAAGTGTTTAAAGGGACCGACACGGCAGATGAAAGATACATGGGTGGGGTGTAATAAGTGGAATAAGCACCCATATGAGCACTGGCTCCTGAAAAAGCATAGCTAGGATTGGATCCATAAGGGGGAAGGTTCCAACCTCCCATGGGAACATGACTCATATCAAATGACAAAGTGGGCATGGAAGCGATGGTGCCCCCGAGTCCAATGCTAGGATTCATATAAGTAGACCAGGGAGAGGATTGCACGTGAGAAGGCATATCAACAGAAAAATGACTAGAGACCCAAGGTGCAGACTAAGCATTGTAATCGTGCATAGCATTGTAAAAAACAAAAGGGTCTGCCACCATGAGATGAACAGGCATCATGGAGTGGGTAGCGGTGAATGGAGAAGAAAAAGGGACTCTACTATCCATGATAATAAAACCAACAGCAGAATCCTAGGGCCAACTAGTAGTTAAAGAGCATACCAAAAAGTCAAACGACCAATATGAATGCAAACGGGCTAAAGTGGCTAAGTGGCCTCCCTCACTAGAGAAGGTATGTCTCATCCAGGAGGGAATTGAGACTCCCTACTAAAGTTTGGAGGTAACAGAATTAGCTATAAGGGTCCTCATAGGCTTAACAACCAGTCGGTTAGATTCCCCCGAAGAGGTAATCCTCCATAAAGGTTGTGTGTTGTCTGACCCCTATCTGACTCAGGGTACAAGAAGAATAACCCCTGCAAGTAACCTATGAGATACCTAAGTCAAGAAACTAATAAACCAATATATAACTGATGCATAAGCGAGCAGTCGTAAGTCTGGATCACCGTATGGGCAGGGTAGAAAAGCCCGAAACCTTGAAAGTACTACCTCTCACAGAGGTATGGGCACTAGCAAGATACCCAAAAACGAATAAATCCGTGGAATTATCTCTGACACTAGGTGAGTATCCAAGGGTTATCCCTTCAACTAACTTCGCGCGACCTCATGATTAACTCCAGTGTGAGCGGAGCCTCCTGATATTATCAATTATACAATGGACTTCTCAACTCCCTGTCTCAGACACATATGTTGATTTAATTGCCTTGGAGAAGTTTACTCACAAAATCCTATTCCAAGGCACTAAATCCTAGGCTAGTTTGTGCACCCTAAAAAATAAAATCGTTATTAATCAATTTTAGTTTTAAGCGTAAATTTTATTGGATGTGGTTACTCAAAAAGGTATGGAAATGAAACTCGTGGTGTTATGACTCTTCATACACATAAAAAATAGATATAATGAAAAGCCTAACTTTGACTTTTCATTGAATGATATGCTAAATAAAAATAGTACAATCTTCAATTTCAACTCTGCAACTCAGAAGTAAAACACAATCTTTATCTAAATGTGCTAAGCTAACGATAAAGGTTCAAAGACAAAAATGGCAACCAATGCAAAATGCCTATTTTTTGTATTTTCAATATTTAAAAAATAAAATGCATGGACTAATAAGCCATCTGACACATAAATTCCACTATGTATAAAAATAGTAACTCAAGAAGAATACCAAGCAGCCAAGAAAACAACCTAGAAACCAAGGGAAAATTAAAAATTGAAAACAAAGAGAAAGACACCGCCCAAAAATTCAACTCCCAACAGGCTTCCTGTCATCCCAGATAATCTCAATAGGCACTACAAAGACCCAAGAAGGCTCAATAATCCTCAAATCCTACCCAGCAGTAACTAAACCAAGAAAACAAGCAAGGGGAAGTGGTATACGTGATTGTTCAAGAGAACAGAGCATATATACGCTTCTTGTTGTGAGATAGCATGAGTGTATATGTGACTATCCAGGAAAAAAGGGCATATATTCTTTAAAACAAGGCCATGGGAGGGTAAAAGGCTAAGAACTCAGACCCAGAGTGAACAGAATTTGTCCAGCAGTGATAAGACAAGAAACACAAAGGAAAAAGAGCAATGTAAGAAGAAAAAGTACTACAACCCTTAGAAGGAATATCTCTCCCCATTGGAGTTGTCATTTCTGTTACAAGGGAAAAAATCTCTATGGCCAAGGGTAAACCACAACAAATAGGTATGACTGTAGAAATCAACTCAATTCCAACATGTGCTATATAAACTAATGTGTAATACGAGGAAGAATCCTATCTCAGTCTGATCGTTTGATGTTGTTCCACTGTTAAGCACTTTGACCCAAAACTTTACACCTACAATAAGTTCTCAACAAACAAGCGATTCAAGTATATATGATGATATATAAAATAAGTTAGCACATCAGATAGAACAATCCATTAATAAACATTACAAACATGCCCATGGATAATAATCATATATTTGCAAGATATTGATAGGACGGGAAAGGAGTATTTCTATTAATAATTGATCGACAAAAGTATCAACATTACAGACTTTCGTGTCGACACGGTTCGAAACCAAGAAACCAAGTTCCTTCCAGTTGGGTCTCCACCACTTCAATTCTCCACCAAAGGCAAGCTCATAGAAAAGAGGCAATGATGTCCTCTCAACGATAAGGGAAGAGCTTAGGCTCTAAACACTGTGTTCAGACTTGAGGGACAAAGGGATGCAGACTCAATATGAAGTAATTTATCCAGAGTAACTTTTCTCTCAAAGTTGAATGCTTTCTCCTCTTTTCCATAGATCGAAATTGTGCTCTTATAGCCTCCAGAATGCAACTAAAGGGCTGATTCAGAACGTTCCCAGTATACGGAAGGCCAAAGATTGGAGATCTTCTGTCGTGACATGGAAACTCGACTTCATTTTGTATTTTCTGGCAAAAATCTTGATATACGTGAGTTGTAGTGGAGCAACAAGTGTATACACATCTTGCTAGGCAGTTAGAGAGAATATATGTGGAAAATATATATATTTTTAGCTCTAGATTCATCAAAAAGGGATGATAATTTTGCATAGGGAAATGGAAAAAGGCTCTCTGTGCAAGATAGCAATGGTGAGGCAAATCTTGCTATAACAACTTCTAAAGCTTTTCTTCAATGGTAACATGCAAATTTGTCATAAAGATTGTTAAATTCTACAACAAATGGACCATGTCAACTAATTGACCCTCATGGAACTTGAATGTTGTATTAAAGAAAACAAATTTGGCCTTGAATAACTCAATGCACTTACTTTATTTTTCATTTTTCATCTCAAAGAAAACTTGACCATGCATTATGTAATAAAAAATAAGATTCAATAAGTAGTGTGAACAGGGATTAAAATTGAGTCTGTCATATCCCATCAAAAGGATCACAACATGTCCCAAAAGTGCGATGAAAAATATGGTTGTCGAAAATAAAATCTCATTTTTATTTTTACCTATTTTCGAAGAAGTGTATGTTGGAATATTGAGGGGAGGGGGACTGAATTAGTATGAGCAGTTTATATCACTTTTATCCACAATATATATTCCTCGTCACATCAAGAACATAGTACACCAGTATTTATGTGGAAACCCAAATGGGAGAAAACCACAAAATGCTTTATTATATATATCAAGAATTCATTCATAGAAAGCACCAAATTCCCAATTCTCCAGCTGAAACTAGAAGGGGGATCCAATCCCCTATTTATAGGCTCCAACCTTAAGGAATGTACAACTCCCTCAATTCTCTGGATCCAACTAGAGGGAGACTACAACCCCCTAGGTTCTTCGGCTACAACTGCCTACCTCTCAAGCTCCAACTCCATGAATCTTTGGCTCCAACTGGAAGGAGGCTACAACCCCCTTTCCTCATCTCATCCTATCGCCCTGAAATATAAGTGTAGACCAACTATAATGGACCCTGCCACTATCACTACCAAAAACCCTATCACTGTCACTCCCATTTTCACTATCACTATCACTGTCATTGTCACTATCACATCATTGTCACTGCCACATTTGTTGGCATGTTTACAGGTAGAGTGTGCTTGTCATTGATGGCAAGAATAGCAGCGACGATGGCATGATTACAGGCAGAGTGTACGATGATGGAAAATAGGAAAGCAACAATGATAGCATCGGGAATGACAAGACCATGAGAAACTGTTGTCTACAAGCTCAGGAGGACTAGCACTAGGCACAGAGTTGGTGTTTCCAGATAGCCAGAGGTTATCATGAAAGTCGCAAGGACCATGCACAAGATTCCTTAGAATCTGTGACATTGCAGAAGGAATCAAAGCTCAAGAGGAATAGCATAGAGTTGCACGCAGAGCGAAAGTGTGTGTCAGGCCAAGTGTGCAGAAGGATCAAAGGTCAAGGCCTTTGACACTTAGAAATTCTTCCAAGTTGGGAGGAAGCGTAAGCTCATGAGGAGGAGTGACAATGGTCGTTGGATCGAACACTGTGAAGAATCTGGACCATTAGATCAAAGTATAGACAGGAGGAACGAGTGCACAAGAGAGGAAAATATCCCATATGTTGGATCTAAGCGCAAAGGACCAGCAACTGTTAGATCTAGTAGATTTGCAAGAAGGATAAGTTCAAGAGGAATACCCGACAACCATCATATTGAATTAGTGGAAGGACAGGATAAGTAAGGGCTGAGATCTGAGATCTCGATCACCCAAATTCCTGTCAGTGGTCGGATCAAATCAAAGTTGGAGGGTTGTTGGATATAAACCAAGGCAAAGCTGCATCGCATACAAATCGAGTCATCGATCCAAGATCATGATCAACGAACGTCATTTGTTTCAGGTCTAAAGTTGCGAGGAGGTTACGCTTCGGAGAAATCTCACTTTAAGAATTTCAAGTTGAGAACTGAAATACTCGAAGCTAGAGAGCCAGAGTGAATTACAACCATCAGATCCGAAGGGATACGTGGCGACAGATCGTGAGCTTCAGATAAATTCCTTTGAGAAATTTTAAGTTTGAGATTTGAAATCCCTGAAGTCTGGAGAGCCAGAGATTCGAAGTAAATATAGATTGTCCGATCATCCAAAATAGATCTCAGCCATCAGATCATTCAGAGTGAATCTCAAGCGTCGGATCGTCTGAAGTAGATTTGGGCTGTTTGATCTAGAGCATCAGTTTGAGATTTGAAATCTCCAAATTCTGGATACCCGGAGAGCCGAAATGAATCCTCGACCTTCGGATCGTCTGAAGTAAACTTCAGCCGTTAGATCACTCTAAAGTGGAAGGACGGGATAAGATAGAAGAAGGGCACGCTAATATCAGCGGCCGAGAATTGGGCACTCGAATCTACGATCAATAGGGAATATCAGACCCCCCCCCAGATTGTTGCCTTTAACCATGGGGGGGTCCGAGATGGTGTTATTTTCCATGTGGGACCCTCATACGTGTCACCTTCCTGTTAACTCGGACCCCCCTCGCTCATTACCACTTACTGCCTAACACCCCCTCCAAGAAAACCACAAAACCACTCATACATACCACCTACCCACTACACATCACACTCCACTACCCACTACACGTCACACTCCACTACAACGCTCTGCCTTCACACTCCACTTCACTACCTACATGTCTCACCCATGTCAGCATACCACCTCAGCAAGGACACGAGTTGTCCGATCTAAAAGATCACTTCGGGTGTATTATCAACCATTGATCATAGTACAGTGGAAGGATAGTGTAAGTTTGAAAAGTTGAAATCCCCAAGTTCTGAAGGGATAAGTTCCGACAACCGTCCATCTTAATGTTTGATTAAGTCTTAGCCGTCATATTGAACAATGAAAGGATGAGTGTAAGGATCAAAACTGACCATTGATTTGTTTCTATGAAATAAACCGTCCAATCTGATCCATCCACTCAGGAGCACCATCAAGATCGTGAGATCGATGGTCCCGTCCCATTGCGGGGCCATAACATGCTTGGGACTTAATTTTTCATGAGCAGGCAACAATCGAACCCACGATTTTGGAGAAAGGATGCATGGAGGCTCGTAGTGAATTACGGGACAAAAAGTGGGTTGCCCTCAAACCACCTATGGACGTGCCCGCAATCGTGTGGTCATGTGAAGTTCATAGCCCAAGGTCATATTGTGAAAATGAGCTAGCACTCACTAAACCGAGATCGTGAAGCGCCTTTTTGAATAGGCGTTTGGTCACCGCCAATGGTCATGTGAAGGAAGGGGCTTAGAAGCCAAAGAAGCCAAAATGACTCTCTGTAACTGACGGAATGGAGTGATTGTATCTACCAGAGAATTTGAAGAGATTAAGGGTGATCGCCAGAGGATCTGAAGAGTCTCAAGGTAACTTCCAGTGAAATGAAGACTCATCATAGAGACAATTGACAGATGGAAAATCGTCAAAGACTGTAACTACCAGATAAGCCAAAGAATCTCAGGATAGTGTCCACTGATGAAGAACAAACTCAGCATGATCGCTAGATAGAATGAAGAGTTAGGTGTATGATCTAGCAGAGGACCTATCATGATAAATATACACAGAACAGAGAAGATATTGTTGCTTATGTTGAGAGTTATTCATGTGGGTAGAAGCATGTTGTGTGCAACAGCTGAAACGCATAGAAGAGGCATAATGCATATAATGGAAATGATACACAGAGCATAAAGCACAGAAGAAAGACAGAACAAAGATGCATATCTGAGAGAGGAAGAGAAAGACGAGGTGTGCATGCAGAGATAGAGTAGAAGATCAAAAATCTCAATAAGATGCGATCAGGAAGACATTGATGCAGGCAGAGTAGAGCAATGTAGCAGAACAATGATGAGATTGGTAAGCCATTGATAAATATTGTATCATTGTGATAAATTTAAGAAAATCAAAGATTTATATTTCAGGTTGGTAGGGAGGTGCTAGGGAGGATTGTTGTCCTCATATTTTCAAGTGGGTGCTTGAACACAGGGAGTTGTAGCTTCCATCTGGTTGCAGCCAAAAAAACCAGGGTGGCAAGCTGGTGCAAGGGAGAAGTATTGTTCTCTGTTATACGGGTTGGTACCTCTATAACTGGAATTTGGTGCTTCCATCCAATTGATGATGGAACACTCATGGAGTTGGTGCTTCCTTCTAGTGGGTGCTAGAAAAACCATGGAGTTGGTGCTTCCTTCTAGTGGGTGCTATAGAAACCAGAGAGTTGGTGCTCTCAGCAAGTTGTTGCTTGTAAAATAGAGGTGGTAGCCTCAAAATTATTTGGTGCTCATAAGAATGATAATGTATAGAAAATAAATATTACTTATCATATCAAGAAGAAGAGGTTTTTCCCTTTATAGGTTTCCTCAAGAAATATATGTCTCTTTATGTTTCATGTGTGTGATTGATGTTGAATATTCTATTGCTTACTTCCCTACATTATTGTGAGCATCATTGAGTGTTCTGTAAAGAGTTTGAAATGGGCATAATTGTTTAAGCACTGTAACAACTAATTCACCCCCCCTTCTCAGTTGTCCAACAATTGGCATCAGAGTGGGTTCCTTTTATTTAAAGGTAGACCAATAAGCTTAAACATGACAAGTCATCAAGGAAATTCAACCAATAAGCCCCCCCTGTTCAATGGAACAAACTTTGGCTTCTAGAAAGTTAGGATGAGAACCTACATAATGGCTGTAGGTGGAGATCTCTGGGATGTGGTAGAGATTGGTTATGTAAAGCCATTTGTACTAGATAATAAGGATGACAAGCTAGAATTCAGCTTCAATGCTAAGGCTATGAATGAAATTCTGAGTGGGCTTGCAGAAGCAGAATTTGTAAAAGTTATGCACTTAGAATCTGCCAAAGCAATGTGGGACAAAATCATTAGCAGTTATGAAGGTAATGAGAAGGTAAAGGATGCCAAGCTTCAAACCTACAGATTACAGTTTGAACAACTAAAGATGAATGAGGATGAAATAGTTAATGAATTTTTCTTAAGAGTTAAGGAGCTTGTGAATTTCATGAAGGGTCTTGGTGAGAAGATTGAAGATGTGTATTTAGTTCTGTTGGCTATCGGAAGTCACCCCTGGATTTCTAGCAGGAGAAGAGCCCGATTCCCATCTGTTTAATGTCACTATTTGTTTGAAGGGTGATCAAATGGAGGAAAGCTCAGAACAGCATCGTATCAACTCAGAAACCAGACCAGGCATGCATGAACGAGTGAGGTCTTGATAAACTCCAAACAGTGAGTTGTAGTAAAAGGGTGAGTAGGAGGAAGACTTGCTTAAGGGGAGTGCAGAGGTCTATCACAAACATCCGGTTTGTAACAGACTGGGGAAGAAAGCATCCGAACACAAAATCCTTTTACATTCAAACACAAATACCAGAGATCACAACAATGTCACAACAAATCCTTTATCATAACAAGATTGTTAAGTCCACGTGAATCCTTCAACTGTGAACCCTCCAGCAGAAGATGAAACAAAGATGGAAAAGGTAGAACTGTTTGTTATAAACCAAGAAGTCTCAAACACAGAGGCATAACTAGGAAACCAGAGTATTCGCTAAAATTTTACAGTCGGGAGCTTAGCTCTACCATCGATAGATACAAAAATGGCGAAAATGCCTACATATACTCAAAACAACAATAGCAGCGAAACCAAGAAGCTGCATTGAAAGCTTTGCGTCTGCATGGCTTCTGACACTCTGCAGCCACAATCTTTGAATAATCGTGCAACTTATGGCAGACGCGATCGATCTTCTGACAGTTTATTCGACGAATCGACGTGCCTTTAATCCAATGCAGGACTTTCCCATTATGGCGGAGATAATGTCTAACCACCACCAACCGCTTCAATAACTGCTTCTTGGGATTGAGAATGGTCTGGCCAAATCAACACCTCGAGATATGGAAGACTCCCCGCGCTACCACCTGGAACAACTGAACGGCTTGAAGGATGGGTATGGAGGCCAATGTGGAAGAAGACGGGGGCTCGGCAACAGAGTGACAGGGCTACAACCGCAGGGGTGGAGCAAGAAACGATAAGGTGCGAGAAAGTTGGACAGGGATGACGCATGGCAAAAGGGGATGCGTGGAGTAGCGGGACACATGGCAGGCGGTGAGTGGACGATGAGATGGAGGATGGGCCACCTGGATGACAGTGAGGGAGCAGATGGATGAAACACAGCGGCAGGAGGAAGGTGGGAAGGGAGATGACATGACGGGAGAAGGGCCCACGTGGGTTAAAGGCAGGGTAGCTAAGAAGGACGAGGCTGCATGAGCACCGTTGATCTGGGCACATCGATCTAGGCCGTCGGAAAGGTGCATATGAGATTCCGGACCCCCCGCTCCGCTTAAAGGTAGAAAGGCGAGGGGGGGGTCCGGAATGGTCTTCATTGCCGTTGATCCGGGCGCGCTGATCTGAGCCGTTGGAGAGGTGCGCCCCCGATTCCGGACCCCCCCCCAGCTTAAAGGTAGAAAGGCAAGGGGGGTCCGGAATCCAACGTGTGTCTTTGATCCGGGCATGCGAATCCTAGCCATTAAAACTTGATTTTCATTTAACATAGGCGCATTCGCACCAAAACTTAGGACAAATGGGTCTTAAACCCTTTCTTTCGCATTCTAACCCCCTTAACATGAAATATCGCTAACATTTGGCTCCATGGGGGATAGAGTCGTCCTTATGATGCTCTAAGAACACTTTTGTAGACTTAGTGCCTTTGTTGTTGGGCTATGGAGTCATTTATTAGTCTAAAAAAGAAACAGAACAGAAACAATATTTACAAAACAAAACAAAAAGAGCCGACTGCGGCTCACATAAAACATTTCTTTAAGAAATGCCCATTGACTGGGCCACTAAAAAATTCATTGCCTTCCAGATCCTGCAACTTGTAAGTGTTGTTCGAAAACACTTCAAGGATCTTGAAAGGCCCAAACCAGAGGGCATCAAATTTACTGTGTTTGCCCTTTTCCTGCCTGGGTGCATCCCATTTGAGCACCAGATCACCCTGCTCAAATTCTTTCTTTTTGTTCTTCCTGTCAAAAGCCTGCTTGATTTTTTGCTGATGATTGTAGGCTCTTTCTAGGACCTGTTCTCTGATCTGCTACACTTCCACCATCTGATGAATCCTTCTGAGCACATGGTTGGGTTCTCCCTCATAGTCCTGGAGGAGATTGGCTACAGGCAAGCAAATTTGAGATTCAAGTCCCAAGCTCTTTTATTGTCCTCCAATAGCTTTTTGATAAGCTTGATTAAGATTTTATTGGAGGACTTTGCCAGTCCGTTTCCCTGAAGATAGTAGGGAGTGGAGTGAATCCCAAATTGTTCAAAAAATTTGATCAGAGGCTCAGACAGAAATGGGGAAGCGTTGTCAGTGACAATTTTGCTAGGGCAGCCAAATCTAGCTATAATGTCTTCCAGAAAGCTGATGATTACTTTGTGAGAAGTGCTTCTGGTAGGGACAGCTTCTATCCATTTAGTGAAGTAGTCGGTTGCTGTCAAAATCCATCGGTGCTGGCCACTTGAGGGAGGATGAATTTCCCCAATGAAATCCAATCCCCACTGCTGAAAGGGCGCTGAGACCACCACAGGTTTCAATGGCAGGGATTTGAGCTGCTGCTTCCCTGAGAATTTCTGACATTTGATGCAAGCTCTGATTTCCCTATAGACATCAGGAAATAAGGTGGGCCAGTAGTACCCAGCTTGGAGGATCTTGTGAGTTGTGGTCTTCCAAAAATAATGGCCTCCACAAAGACTGCTATGGAAGTCGAATATAACTCTCTGGGCCTGTTGCGGGTCCAGACACCTTAGTAATACCCCCAGAGGGTCCTTCCAGTATAAGGCTTGGCCAATAAGACAATACCTGACAGCTTTGAGCTTTAAATCTCTTGCCTTGATTTTTTCCATCCCATCAGGAGGTCTCAACTCTTGCAAGAAATACAAGATATCTTTGTACCAGGGGCATGCTGCTAGTGGCACAATGCTTTGGGAACCCCTGTTGGATGACTCAGCTTGCTCATTGATGAAATTGATTCCCAAGGCCCTATAATTTGATTCAGCCAGCAACTTGGCTAAACCTTGCCCCTTTATCAGCTTGGTGGGCTTGATCTCCAGATCAAATTCTAGGATCTTGGCGATCCATTTACCTCTTCTTCCATCTATGTCAGGCTGTATAAGGATGTCCTTCATAGAGGCTGAAGGGACATATGCAATGATCTTTGAATGCAAAACATAGACTCTGAAAGCTTTGAGAGATTTCACCAAGGCATAAGCCTGCTTCTCCATGATCTCGTATCAAAGCTCTGCATCTCTCAGTGCCTTGCTAAAGAAGGCAATAGGTTGCTCTTTCCCTTGATCATTTTTCTACAACAGAACTACCGCTACTGTATCACAGGAAGCAAAATAAAATATCAGAAAGTCTTTAGAATAATCATGACTGATAAGCACAGGGGCCTCAGTCAATGCTTTCTTTATTTGGTCAAAAGACTTCCTGGGCTCAGGAGTCCATTTTACTTCATTCCCCTTCCTGAGCATGGCTGTGATGTGTTTCACCAATTCAGCAAAATTTGAAACAAACTTCCTTAGGAAATTAATCCTTCCCAGAAATGCTTGGACCTCCTTTTTGGACCTGGGAAGTGACAGGGCCTAAATTTCTTCTACCCTGTCAGGATCAATTCTCACTCCCTCTGCTGAGACTATATGGCCTAACAGTTTCCCTTCTTGCATAGCAAACAATGATTTCTTGGGATTCAGGGAAAGGCCAAACCTGCGACATTTCAAGAAAACCCTCTTCAAGTGGCAGCGGTGCTCTATATCAGTCTTAGAGAAGACTGTTATGTCATCCAGGTAAATCACCACAAACCTGTATTTTTCTCCGATGAAGGCTATGTCCATGGCTCGCTTCGTTGCCCCTGCGTTCATCAACCCGAACGGCATCTTGGTGTACATGAATGTGCCCCAAGGAGTGGTGAAGGCTGTCTTTTCTCTGTCCTCAAGCATGACTGATATCTGATTATAGCCAGAAAATCCATCAATCATAGATATCCTAGATGCACCAGTGACCTTTTGCAATATATGTTCCATGTTGGGCAGGGGATAATTGTCCTTCCTTGAACTCCTGTTCAGGTTCCTGAAATCGACACAGAGTCTGATTTCTCTGTTCTTCTTTCTCACTGGGACCAAATTGGCCACCCAGCTGGAGTATCTCAAGGGGACTATGATTTGGGCATCCAACAGCTTCTTCACCTCCCTCTCCATGACAGGTAGCAGCGTCGGATTTATCTGTCTCAGCTTCTGCTTAAATGGCTTAGCCTCCTCTTTGAGTGGGATCTTGTGCTCAATGACTGACGTGTCATATGTCTTGAGGTCTTCGTAGGTCCACGCAAACACATCAGCAAATTACTTCAGCAGCTCAATGTATCCGGTCCTCTGATCCTCGGTCAAACTTCTTGACAGCCTGACAAACTTGGGCTCCTCTGGTGTGCCTATGTTGCACTCAGTTGTATCAGCATCATCACCTGAAACTCTTCCCCTCACTGCCACATCATTCCCATCGAACAATCTTTCTAATGGGATCAGACCTCTGGGTATATGATTGCTCGGTAGTTGAATAATCTGGTGGTCAGCAACTTTATTTAACAACTTCCCAGGGTGATGGTCAGGTTCCTCGTCAGGGTCCTCATCTATGTGTGACGCAGAAAAGTCATCAATGGATTGGAGGAACTTTTCGATCTCCTGATCATCTTCAAATACCTTCCAATGTCTAACATTGTCTGGTACAGAGGGCCTGTATCTTATCTCGACATCAGATTGAGTAGTGGGTAGCGCAGGAACTTCGAACAAACTAGTTGAGAAGGCTTGAAAGTCGGCTGGAGCATTTTCTTCCCTTGGAATGAAAGAGATGTTGAAAGCTAGGAAGAAACTATCAATTAGATCCCATACCTCGTTCCTGTAATTCTTGAGTCGAGGATGCTTAGCCTGATAAACATTTTTGACCTGCTGGACAATCAGTTCTGCATCTCCAAACACAGCTATCTCCTTGATTTCCATTTCCTTTACAGCTCTTAATCCCAGAACCAGAGCTTCATAATCTGCCACATTATTGGTGACTTCAAACTCTAGCTTGTATGATAGAGATATAGTCTCTTGAGAAGGGGATTTGAATACCACTCCGGCACCTGCACCTATACCGGAAGAGGCTCCGTCAAAGAACATTTTCCAAACAGAGGTGGTCAGAGGAGGCAATTCCTGATTGATAGTGGGCTGCTTTCTGATTTGCAAAGGGGCCTCAGAAGTCTCAGTGATCTGTAACAAGATAGACCCCAAGCCAGTGTCAAGTGCAAAGATGGGGTGATTAGTGGGGTCTGCTTCATCACTGACAATATAGGCCCGCCGAGCTTCTCTGTATAATCTCCTATGTTCCCCTCCAAAGACTGGGATGGTGGCATATGTGAGATCCATTTGTAACGTCCCTCCAAGTCTCTTAATCCAAGATCTTGACAACAACATGCCAAACTTGGGCGGAACATCGGCTACCACAATATCCATGATCATACTTTTCATGGGCAGCTGAAATAAAGAGGCTGCCAGGTCCTTGATGACTCCCAAACATTTCACTCTCCTGGAGTCAAAATAATAAAGGTTGTGATAGGCTCGAGTGACTTCCAGTCCTAATTCTTCCATGACAGCTTTGGGCATGAGGTTGTGAGAGGCTCCCGAATCCATCAAACAGTTGTGCAGTACCTTATCATGTATGTTCAGGGAGGTGTAGAAGGGAGGGGATGAATCATCTCTATCTTCTACCATGGGACCTAGGACAACTGTAGGCCTTTCATCTTGGAGGTTTATGGAGTCTGTGAGAGGGTATGAGGCTTCCGATTTCAGTAGTTTAGAGAAGAGTTTTTTGAACTCTCCATGTTTGATTAGCTCGGTGAGGGGCATAGGGATTCTGATCTTTTGAATCTCATGCTCGAAATTAAAGGAAGATGTAATCTTAGGAATTTCTTTAATTTCAGGAACATGACTTTGGACAATGGGCGAAGGGAGTTGGGCCTTCTTACCTCTGTGACTGTCTGCTACCTCATCAGCAGGCCTCTCTGCTCTAGTGGATGACTCAGGAATATCAGGTGTTGTTGCCCTCTTGTCAGATCTTAGGTTATACCTGCCTCAGCCACCACCAGCTTTGTCTCCTTTGCTCAATTCATTTAGCTGACTGTTCATGAGGGACTCCTCGTATGCTGATTGAGTCAAATGAGGGAAAGGAGGAATGACTTCTACAGAGTGGATTTTAGGCTCAGGCTCGTCTGCTTCCCCTTCTTGTTCCTCAGCTACAAAATTGTTCTGGAAAGAAGCCTGAATCCTTTGGTCATCTCTGTCTCTTTCCTTTTCTCTATGCATAGTTGGGGGACCAAAATTATTTGGTCTCCTGAAACCTGTTCTGTTTTCAGTGTTCTGAGGGCCCTTGTTCATTTGTTTCCTTTCCACCTTCAATCTCTCCATTTCTTATTTCAAAAAATTCACCACCTGAGTCAGCTCACTCACTTGAGGGTGGGGCAGTGATGGGCCAGAAATGTTGGAGCCAAAAATCGAGGCTTCTGACTTCCCCTTTCTCCTGTCTGTGTCGGCCCTATTCCTCAGTCTGTCAGCTGCTAATATATTGGACTCTACCTCTATAGCTGCATCTTTCATCTGAGATAAGGAGGTGGCTCTTCTTTCCCTTAATAAAAGGCAGAAATCAGGGTCAAAAGCACCAGCATAGGAAATTTGAGTAGAGGCTTCAGAGGGTTTTATTTCCGCAGGAATCTTGTTATACATCTTATTGAATCTTTTGGAGAAGTCAGAGACTGACTCTCCTTCCTGCTTCTTCAGAGACCCAAACTCAGTCATATAATATATGTAATCTTTTCTATCTCCCCACTGCCTCAGGAAAACATTATCCAAGGCTTCAATGCCAGCAATAGATCTGGGGGCCAGTCCCCTTAACCACTTTCTAACCTCACCATCCAAGCTCTAAACAAAAAATCTCATCCAGACATCTTCGTTTTCAATGTTTAGATTGTCTGTGTAATTGTAGAAAGTAGCCAGGTGCTCCTATGTAGTTATGTCTCCCTCCCCAGTGAACTTAGGCATGTACTTCAAGTAATCTCTAGTAGGAAGAGGATTCATAGGATGGGGAAGGACCAGAGGGTCATATCTAGCCGCGACTATGGCATCCATTCTATTAGGAGGGGGATTAGCACCAGCCATAGGGATATTAGGTGGAGGAGAACTGGGAGGATAAGGAGTGTGAACAGGAGAGGCAGGAAAAGAGGTCCTCATAGGAGACGATGGGGAAAACAGAGAGAAGTCTAAGGGACCTGAATGTGCAGGAGTTTCTCTCTGTGTAATAGTAGCAATAAAAGGAGCAGTAGTGAAACCTTCTGCGGCCTGAGGTCTGTACTGATGCACAACTTCTAGGGAGGGGGGAGTGACAAGAATCTCTCCCGCTGATACCAGACCAGGAGGAGAAAACTCAGCAGAAACACTCCCAAAATTCAGAAAACGAGAAACCTCAGAGGGAGGACGACTAGGAAGCTGTGAATAAGAAAATGGAGTTCTTATAGAAGGAGGTGGGGAAATACCTGATTCAGAGGTGAAGCTTTCTCCTTGAGGAGCCTTTCCTTTTCTGAGAATCACCTCTGGATTTTCTTCAGTAGCAGCCAGAGGCAGTTGTGGATTGGACCGTGTGTGTCTGCCGCTGGAAGCCACAACTAATCAAATGGGTTTGCCGCAGTGGAGTCGTCACAGTGGAGTCACCAGGTGCACAGTAGCAATCTTCAAGTTCTGATAACTGATGCACCTTCAGTATCAGCTTAACCTTTGTCATTTAATCCTGGAGAAAATCTTCAACTTTGTCCCTGGCAACGGCGCCAGAAATGTTGGCTATCGGAAGTCACCCCTGGATTGCTAGCAGGAGCAGAGCCTGACGCCCATCAGTTTAATGTCACGATTTGTTTGAAGGGTGATCAAATGGAGGAAAGCTCAGAACAACATCGTATCAACTCAGAAACCAGACCAGGCATGCATGAATGAGTGAGGTCTTGATAAACTCCAAACAGTAAGTTGTAGTAAAAGGGTGAGTAGGAGGAAGACTTGCTTAAGGGGAGTGCAGAGGTCTATCACAAACATCCGGTTTATAACAGACTGGGGAAGAAAGCATCCGAATGAAAAATCCTTTTACATTCAAACACAAATACCAAAGATCACAACAATGTCAAAACAAATCCTTTATCATAACAAGATTGTTAAGTCCACGTGAATCCTTCAACTGTGAACCCTCCAGCAGAAGATGAAACAAAGATGGAAAAAGTAGAACTGTTTGTTATAAACCAAGAAGTCTCAAACACAGAGGCATAACCAGGAAACCAGAGTATTCACTAAAATTTTACAGTCGGGAGCTTAGCTCTACCATCGATAGATACAAAAATGGCGAAAATGCCTACATATACTCAAAACAACAACAGCAGCGGAACCAAGAAGCTGCATTGAAAGCTTTGCGTCTGCATGGCTTCTGACACTCTGCAGCCGCAATCTTTGAATAATCGTGCAACTTATGGTGGACGCGATCGATCTTCTGACAGTTTATTAGGCGAATCGACGTGCCTTTAATCCAATGCAGGACTTTCCCATTATGGTGGAGACGATGTCTAACCACCACCAACCGCTTCAATAACTGCTTCTTGGGATTGAGAATGTCCTGGCCAACTCATCACCTTGAGATATGGAAGACTCCCCGCGTTGCCACCTGGAACAACTGAACGGCTTGAAGGACGGGTATGGAGGCCAACGTGGAAGAAGATGGGGGCTCGGCAACAGAGTGATAGGGCTACAACCGCAGGGGTGGAGCAAGAAACGATAAGGTGCGAGAAAGTCGGACAGGGATGACGCATGGCAAAAGGGGATGTGTGGAGTAGCGGGACACATGGCAGGCGGTGAGTGGACGATGAGACAGAGGATGGGCCACCTGGACGACAGTGAGGGAGCAGATGGATGACACACGGCGGCAGGAGGAAGGTGGGAAGGGAGATGACATGATGGGAGAAGGGCCCATGCGGGTTAAAGGCAGGGTAGCTAAGAAGGACGAGGCTGCGTGAGTGTCGTTGATCCGGGTGCATCGATCTAGGCCGTCGGAAAGGTGCATATGCGATTCCGGACCCCCCCCCCCCTCCACTTAAAGGTAGAAAGGGGGGGGGGGGTCCGGAATGGTCTTCATTGCTGTTGATCCGGGCGCACTGATCTGAGCCGTTGGAGAGGTGCGCCCCCGATTCCAGACCCCCCCCCACTTAAAGGTAGAAAGGCAAGGGGGGTCTGGAATCCAACGTGCGTCGTTGATCCGGGCGCGCGAATCCCAGTCGTTCAAACTTGATTTTCATTTAACATAGGCGCATTCTCACCAAAACTTAGGACAAATGGGTCTTAAACCCTTTCTTTCGCATTCTAACCCCCTTAACAAGAAATATCGCTAACAAGTTCAGAAGATTTTAAGATCTCTACCAGATAGGCTCAACCCAAAGGTCTATGCTATATAATACCTTAATGATCTAAAAGCTCTACCTTTTGATCAACTTCTAGGAACGTTGACTACATATGAAATGAGGATAGTTAAAGATAAACCCACCTCTAGAGAAGCATCATTTAAAGCAGATAAGAATGAGGATTCTAAGCCTGATGAAATTGAAGAAAAATTTGTGAGAAGAGTAAAGAAAGGATTTGGCAGGTACCAAAGCAAGTTTCCCTTCAAATGTTTTAACTGTGGAAAGATAGGTCACTTTGCATCTAAGTGTCCACACAAAAAGAAGGACCATAACTCTGAAGGTGAAGAGAAGTACAAATCCAAAAGATTTGATAGAAAGAAAAGTTTATATGTAAACAATGATGACTCTTCGGAAGACATAGATAGTGACTCTTCCTGTGAAGATAAGGTTAATGACTTTATGCTTATGGCCAAAGAGGACTATGATAACAAAATCACAGGAAGGGATGTTAATGATGAACAATTTGTGGTTGATATGGAAGGTGAACTAATCAGTGTTTTAGAAGAGATTGACAGACTTAGACTTAAGAAGAGAAAAAAAAAGCAATTGTTGATACAGTTTGAGAAAGACAATAAAAAACCTAATGAAGAATTTCCCTGCTAAAAGTGGAATTAGAAGAGGCAAAGAAAATAGAGGACATTCTGAAACAGTACTTATCAGAGAAGAAGGCAAGATGTGAAGCTCTAGAAGAAGAAGTAGTGAAAACTAGAAAAGAGTTGGAGAAGTTTCAATCCTTATATCACTAGAATCTGTCAAGTATCAAAGCCTCAGAAGGATTAGCCACCATTCTGAATCAACAAAGGAATCCAAAGTTGAAAACTGGTTTGGGTTATGAAGAGGGATTAAGTAGTGGTCAGCCAAGCAACAAATAATCCATCAAGCTTGTCAAATCTACAACCAATGACAACAACAAACCTGCATAAACAAAGGAAGATAATCAACCACCAAGGAGGAGTAAAGAAAAAGGTGCCAGAACTGAATCTGTAGAACAAATAAATAACACACCCTCTGCTCAAGGAAATCATCTTCTTTGAAGAAATGGACCTGCTAAAAGAAGAAAACCATTTTCTAGGTACAAAGATTTTTTCTATGGATATTGTTTCTACTGTTCTAACTTTGGCCACAAAGTTGTAAATTGTTCCTTAAGATTTAGACATGAGCAATCAAGACACCCAAGGAATAAATATAAATATCTACCACAACAAAGAATGAGACAACCTTATAACAAAAAACCATAGATTGCAAATTGTCAAATTAAGTTTAGAGACATGCAACTGAGGAAGTCAAGAAATAATGAACAGCCAATGAGTAGACAACGTTGCACCAATCACTTTGACCTATTGAACAATGAGCTTGAATTATACAATTGTCATAACTTCGGCCACAAAGCTGAAAACTTCCATCTGAAGAATTACAAAGCAGATCCAAGGATAAAACCCTTAGCTAAAAATGCCAACACATGGAAAAAGAAAGATAGTGAAAAGTGTGGTCTAGTGCTTTCAACTCAAAAACAAAAAGACCCCTGGTATATAGACAGTGGATGTTCCAAACACATTACTGAAGACAAGGATAAGTCTTTGTCTATAATTAAAAGCATAAGGACAGATAATAATGTTGACATTTAATCCTCCCCTACAAGTAAAGAAGAATTCTCAGATACAATAAAAGAATGTTTTGTTATCATTTATCCCATGGAAGAAGTAGAAGAAGAATCATGTCATGAGCTGGAAGAAGAAGTTGTGAATCTTAGAAAGAAGGTTGAGAAGTCAAACACCCAAATCAAGTTCTTGAACAGCTCCATGACCCTGGATGAGATCTTCAATAGTTAGATATCACCAAATGACAAATCCGGTCTTGGATACAACAAGAACGAAAGCAATACTACAATATTTAGAAGATCGGATCAAGGAAGATATCCAGAAGCTACTCATACACCTCAAAGTAAGTTTAGAAGAGAGACACCTTCATGGATGAATCAAAGGAGGTATGAGAGTGTTTGTAACGTTTATTGTTTTTTCTTGTGATACATATGGTCATAAAAGCCTTGGATTGTAGGCATCATAAAAATAAAAATAAAAATAAAAAATAAAATAAAATAAAAAATGAAGTTGCAGTAATAGAAGACGAGAGAACAAAGTTCAAGAAACCAAGACACTCAAAGATGTGGATAGCAAAGACTGAACAAATTAACATGAGTGAAGTTAATGGTTGCAAAATGAATTGTAGTCATGTGACAAGCATAGTATAAACTTTCTCAGATGAATTTAGAGCAATGTACAGTAAATAAGCATCTTGGATAAAGACAGATACATCTGGTTAGAGATCGATGAGAATCAATGGGCAGATCTAAGGGTTGTTTGAAAAATATGAGCTACAATTGCGCAGTGTTCTAGTAGTGCAGCAGCATCATTCTGATGTACAAAATGATATACATGACATCGTGTAGAGATAACACGAGGAGAGACCTTGTCAGAAAAAGATAACCTTTTAGAAACAAAGGGGGAGAACACTCAGAAGCAGAGAGAGAAGAGTGACAAGGAGAGTCATTCAGTTATGGCAAGAAAAGGTTAATGAAGGAGTCCCAGTAAGAGAGGTGGGCAATATTGAGTATACTACAAAGGACACAGTTGAAGCTGAAGATGAACAGGTCCAAGAATCCAGTATTTCATTCCAAGACCAAGCACATCCCCATAAAATACCATTTTATGAGAGAGAAGGTCACCGATAAGATTGTTCAGCTTCATTACATTCCAACCACAGAACAAATTTCATACATATTTAATAAACCCCTAGCCAAGACACCATTTGAATATCTCCGTCAGAAGCTAGGTGCCATCCCTTCTCTCACCTAAGAGAGTCCATCCTATCAGAGGGAGTTTGTGTTGGTTGAATATCTGATACCTCTAAAAATCACTGCAACTGCTCAGGGGGAGCATGTTTTCTTTGACATTGATGTCAAAGGGGGAGAAAAGGTGTGTTCTGGATGCTACAGTTGGAGATCTAAGTATAACAGTGCATCTAAGTAGAACACTGCATCTAAGTAGAACAGTGTAGTCTTTCAGGGTTTTCATCAATGCCAAAGGGGTAGATTGTTGGCATGTTTACAGGCAAAGTGTGCTTGTCATTGATGGAAAGAACAACAATGACGATGGCATGATTATAGACAGATTGTGCAATGACAGCAAACAGGAAAGAAGCAATGATAGCATCGGGAATGACAAGACCATGAGAAATTATTGTCTACAAGCTTAGGAGGACTAGCACAGGGCACAGAGTTGGAGTTTCCAGATATCCAGAGGTTATCATGAAGGCCGCAAGGACCATGCACAGGATTCCTTAGAATCTGTGATATTGCAGAAGGAATCAAAGATCGGGAGGAATATCGCAGAGTTTCACATAGAGCACAAGTGTGCGCTAGGTCCAAGTGTGTGGAAGGATCAAAGGTTGAGGCCTTTGACACTTAGAAATTCTTCCAAGTTCGGAGGAATCATAAGCTCAGGAGGAGGAGCGACAGTGGTCGTTGGATCAAACAATATGAAGAATTTGGACCGTTAGATCAAAGTCCAGATAGGAGAAACAAGTGCACAAGAGAGGAACAGATCCCATCTGTTGGATCTAAGCACAAAGGACCAGCACCCGTTATATCCAGTGGATTTGCAAGAAGGATAAGCTCAGGAGGAATACCTGACAACTGTCAAATTGAATTAGTGGAAGGATAGGATAAGCAAGGATTGAGATATGAGATCTCAATCACCCAAATTCCCGTCAGTCACCGGATCAAATAAAAGTTGGAGGGTCGTTGGATATAAACCAAGGCAAAGATACATCACATACAAATCGAGCCGTCGATCCAAGATCATGATCAATGAACGTCATTCATTTCAGGTCTAAAGTTGCGAGGAGGTTACGCTTCAGAGAAATCTCACTTTAGGAATTTCAAGTTAAGAACTGAAATACCTGAAGCCCGGAGAGCCGGAGAGCCGAAGTGAATTACAACCATCGGATCCAAAGGGATACATGGCAACAGATCGTGAGCTCCGGAGAAATTCCTTCGAGAAATTTTAAGTTTGAGATTTGAAATCCCCTAAGCCCAGGAAGTTGGAGAGCCAAAGCAAATCTAGATCATCCGATCATCCAAAATAGATCTCAACCGTTAGATCATCCAGAGTAAATCTCAAGCGTCGGATCATCCGAAGAAGATCTGGGTCATCTGATCCAGAGCGTTAGTTTGAGATTTGAAATCTCCGAAGTCTGGAAACCCGGAGATCCGAAATGAATCCTCGACCATCGGATCATCCGAAGTAAACTTCATCCGTCAGATCATTCTAAAGTGGAAGGACAAGATAAGATAGAAGAAGGGCACGCTAATCTCAGTGGCCGAGAATCAGGCACTTAGATCTACAGTCGACAGGGCATATTGGAGCCCCTCGATATTTCTACCTTTAACCGTGGGGGGGGGGGGTCCGAGCTGGTGGTATTTTCCATGTGGGACCCTCATACGTGTCACCTTCTTGTTAACTCGGATCCCCCTCGCTCATTACCACTTACTGCCTAACACCCCCTCCGATCAAACCACCAAACCACTCATACATACCACCTACCCGCTACACATCACACTCTACTACCCGCTACACGTCACACCACTACAATGCTCTGCCTCCACACTCCACTTCACTTCCTACATGTCTCACCCACCTTAGTAGACCACCTCAGCAAGGACATGAGTCATCTGATCTGAAAGATCACTTCGGTTGTATTCTCAACCATTGATCATAGTACAGTGGAAGGATAGTGTAAGTTTGAAAAGTTGAAATCCTGAAGTTCCAAAGGGTGAAGTTCTAATAGCCATCCATCTCAATGTTTAATTAAGTCCTAGCCATCAGAATGAACAATGAAAGGATGAGTGTAAGGATCAAAACTGACCATTGATTTGTTTCCGTGAAATAAATTGTCCAATTTGATCCGTCCACGTAGGAGCACTATCAAGATCGTGAGATCGACAATCTTGTCACATTGTAGGGCCAGAACATTCTCAGGCCTTAATTTTTCATGAGTGGGCTGCAATCAAAACCACGGTTTTGGAGAAAGGATGCGTGGAGGCGCGTAGTGAATTGTGGGGCAAAAATCGGGTTTCCCTCAAATTGCCTATGGACGCGCCCTCAATCGCGTGGTCACGTGAAGTTCATAGCCCAAGTTCATATTGTGAAAAGAAGCTAGCACTCACTAAACCAAGATCGGGAAGCGCCTTTTTGAATAGGCGTTTGGTCACCGCCAATGGTCACGTGAAGGAAGGGGCTTAGAAGCCAAAGAAGCCAAAATGACTCTCTTTAACTGACAAAACGAAGTGATTGTATCTGCCAGATAATTCGAAGAGCTTCAGGGTGATCGCCAGAGGAGCTGAAGAGTCTCGAGGTAACTTCCAGTGAAATGAAGTCTCATCATAGAGATAATTGACAGATGGAAAAGTGTCAAATACTGTAACTACCAGAGAAGCCAAAGAATATCAAGATAACATCCACTGATGAAGAACAGACTCAGCATGATTGCCAGATAGAACGAAGAGTTAGATGTATGATCTGGGAGAGGACTTGTCATGATAAATATACATAGAACAGAGAAGAGATTGTTGCTTTTGTTGAGAGTTATTCATGCAGGTAGAAGCATGTTGTGTGCAGCAGCTGAAACGTACAGAAGAGGGATAACGCATTGAATGGAAATGATACACAGAACATAAAGAACAGAAGAAAGACATAGAACATAGATGCATATCTGAGAGAGGAAGCGAAAGTCGAGGTGCGCATGCAAAGACCGAGCAGAAGATCAGAAATCTCAAGAAGATGCGAGCAAGAAGACACTGATCTAGGCAGAGCAGAGCAATGTAGGAGAACAGTGATGAGATTGGTAAGCCATTGATAAATACTGTATCACTATGATAAATTTAAGAAAAAAAAATATTTATATTTCAGGGTGGTAGGGAGGTGCTAGGGAGGACTTTTGTCCTCGAAGTTTCAAGTGGGTGCTTTAACACAGGGAATTGTAGCTTCCATCTAGTTGCAGCATAAAAACCAAGGTGGCAGGGTGGTGCAACGGATAAATATTGTTCTCTGTTATACAAGTTGGTGCCCGTGTAACTGGAAGTTGGTGCTTCCATCCAGTGGGTGTTGGAACACTCAGGGATTTGGTGCTTCCTTCTAGTGGGTGTTAGAGAAACCAGGGCGTTGGTGCTTCCTTCTAGTGGGTGCTAGAGAAAACAGAGATTTGGTGCTCTCAGCAAGGAGTTGGTGCTCATAAGAATGATAATGTACAGAAAATAAAGATTACTTATCATATCAAGAAGAAGAGGTTTTCCCCTTTATGGGTTTTCTCAAGAAATATATGTCCCTGTATGTTTCATGTGTGTGATTGATGTTGAATATTCTATTTCTTACTTCCCTGCATTATTGTGATCGTCATTGAGTGTTTTGTAAAGATTTTAAAATGGGCATAATTTTTTAAGCACAGTAAAAACTGATTCACCCCCTCCCCCTCTCAGTTGTCCAACAACATCAATCTTTCCAACTTGTCACTGTCTCATCCACGAAACACGATCCACTCTCATCCGCATTCACCTCATGCTAATATCACCAAGAGAATATATCAAACCATATGCTCAATATCACCAACACATTCCTCTACCAAGCATGTACCAAGATCACCACATACCATCACAATATATGTGTCTCAATGTAGTACCAACCTGTGCCATGCATCAACCATGCATGAACCTATACATTTACCATCAACAAGTGCATCAACCATACACCAACACCTGTATCATCAAGACCTGTACCATACCATGTGCCAACCATGAATATCAACACCATACCATATACCATAAGATATCATCAATGAAGTGCCTCAACCATATGCGAATAATATGTGCAACAACATATATCAAGATCACCAACAAGTGCCTCTATCAATGTACCAATACCAATAATATCATCAACCATACAACATGCCAACCATGTACCTCAAACAAGTGTCATATCACTCATGATATGCCTCAACCAGCTACCATAAACCATGTGCTAATGTATCCAAGATATGTACCAACAATGTATCTCAACAAGTAGACCTCAATCAACATGCAACATACATCCAATGATGTGCCTCAAGTCATATACCAAGGCCCTCAACCACATGCCTCGAGCATGCTCCTCAACATCACCAAGATACAACCTCATAGTACAATATACCAAGCCTAAAATATGCACCATAACATGTAACTAAACCAGAAACTAAACCATCCAGTAATATCTCTAATCAATGTACCAACAAATTACCAAGATTCACCAAATCACATGCTATCATCACCATCCATGTACCATAACATCAAAACCATAAGCCTTGACCCTTACCTATGATCCTGTAGTTGTTTTGTTACTCTGTAAACTGACCTGGAGCTTCTTCAAACCTTCAAAAACCTGGTACCAACATGTTATCTCAATTATGCAAGTGCCTCACTAGACAAACACTAGATGACCCGCGACGACAGTTCGCTTGATGGATATAGTGCAACCCGTGAGGATCTCAGTAATTAGAGTTTTTCAAAAACCCTTTCTTTCTGCAACTTTGAAACTCTCTCTCTCTTTTCTCCTACTTTCTTCGATGCCTCAGACATCCCATTGTATACACCAAAAGACCAAAATAGACCATAACAAAATCACTAGACCATAACAATTCACTAGATAGATATTAAATGTAAGTCTGTGAGTGTGATTGTGAATGACTCCTTGAGGGGTATTTATACTTTTTCTAGGTAAATTCTTCCCTTAATTTAGGGCTTCTAGAGATCACTTGTTACAACCACTTTACCCCTTTGACTAATTGACTTGTAACCA
>ML778169.1:2093017-2109566 GCA_009831015.1 Picea engelmannii | reverse complement strand
TGAGAAGAAGAAAAGATGGGCCCTCAAGGGCCATGCTCAAGTCAATCTGCTCTCGTACTCCATGTCTGGGATCATGTGGGCCTCGAGACATGATCTCCTAGTTATCCCTAGATATCGGGGATAACAGTACTAACCAAGCAAGTAAGATTGCATATACATTTCTTGTTGCTTTGTCTCAGGTAGGTACTTATCTTTTGGTTATACTTCTGTTTATTGGCTAATTAGCTAGACTATCTGCTCGGTGGTGACTTGTGAGGGGGGAATTTACCTTTGTCTTACAATCCTTTGCCTTCTCAAAACCCCAGGTCACCGGGGATGTCTCCCCTGGGCCTTACCTCCCTAAACAGAAAGAACCATCCTATCGAGGTGACATTGGGTAGGATTGGTTCCAGTTATGCCAGTTTGCCTCTTCATATCTAGTTTTTATCCTTACTACAAACTGTGCGATAATAATAACTTTTTGAAGATCCACGAGAATAGAGGGTCTAAACGTTTGAACATCTAGTGAGCACAACTATGCAATTACACCATGGTGTCTCTTGTTTAGCAATTTTTTCATGTTGTTGGAGCTTATCACCTTAGAAGGTTTCCCTTGGATACCTCTAAGTTCAATTTCCTTTCCTTTTGAGGAAAATCTCATGAAAAGTTCCTCAAAATTAAGAGCCATTGTTCCCAATGGTTGTAACCATTTGACCCTAATACAACATCGACATCACCCATTTGGATGGCAATCATTTGCCTATCCAATATATACTCCCTAATAGTGAGTTTAATACTATGGCACTCGCATGAACAATTTATGGTGCCTCCATCTACAATCATTACTTGAAGCAATTGAGAAGTTTGGCTAATTTGTTATTAATGAAGTTATAGGTACTATTGGAATCAATCAACAATGCTACCTTTTTCTTTCTGATACATCCTTCTATCTTGAGAGTTCGAGGATTGTTGATGCCAACCAATGCATGACAATGTATGGTTGGAATAGTCTCTTCTAGTTCTAGATATTGCGACGATTATAGTTCTTGATCTTCTTCCTCTTCACAATCTATGTAGAATAATTTCCTCTCACCGCATTTATGACCCTTATTGTACTTGCTATCACAATTGAAACATAGTCCTTTTGCTCTTCTTTCATCCATTTGCTGAGGTGTCAACCTTGTAGGTTGAGTGAGGTTAGGAGAGGGAAAATGGTGCTCTCTATAGTTGTTAGTGGCCACCCTTCTAGTAGCCATATTTTTTACTTTCAACTTTGATTTAGGGATTTAGGTTCCAAGAAATGCACCTCATGTTGAATGTTCTCATTTAAAGTGTCTGTTGTCGTCCTTATACACACTTGCAAACATGAGCTAAGTTCGGCTCACTTAGTGTGTCCTTGGAGGCACAATGCCTAGGTTCACAGCCACACTGTCACTTTGACTGGAACCTCTTCCGTCTAGGCTTAATCCTAGGGAGCCAAAGGGGGTAGACCTTAGTTACTAAATGTGTTAGAGTTAGGTTCTAGGAGTTAATTTTAGTTTGTTAAGGTTAGAGGGGATTCTAATCCTAGGATGCTAAGGCAACCATGCAAGATGCAAGGGTTAGCATGAGAAGCAAGCCTTTTCCCTAGGTCCACTAAGACTAGTGCCTAGAAATTGGGCAAGGGGTCAACTATGTTCAAGGGTTGTTTATTACAAAAGATTACAAGTTACTTACAGTTTTACAAAAGAATAGTTCAATAAAAGAATGCCATATACATTTACTTACAATAAAGAATGTAGAGATACAATTTACACAAAGCAAACTAACCACGTTTATTTTCTATGTGTGCAAGATACAAAAGATCAAAGCATCAAAGCATATCACCACATATACGAGATCATCATCAACACATTACTTCAATAACAAATTCCAAAGATTTAAAAGAACTAAGCACAATTATTATGAAGATTGTTGAAGAAGATCCACACTCTCAATTTATTAAACCCCCAAGTGTTTTATTAGATTAGGTCTAGGGTTTAATAGTTAGGATTTTCTTAAGATTTAACAAGTTTTATTAGATTTCACCAAAGCCTCCTCCTTCTATTGCCAAATAACTGTTGGATGCTCAAGATAGTATGGCAACGAGGCCAACCCTAGCAGAACCAATCAGCCCAGAACAAGAGTACTTCCCGGAGACGACACACACCTAGTGCGCCACGGGGCAATCGCCTGCCACTACCCTCCGTTGTTTTCCTCAAGCCCCGTTTTAGATGGTGAAGATGGTGGTCTAAGGTACCCTAAAGTAGTCTATTAAATATATATAACAATTAGGTAGACTTTTAGGTGGTTATTAGAGTGTTTAGAAGGTTTTAAAGCACTTTTTAAATGCAATTTAGTGATATGGCCGAAACTATTATTAGCTTTATTAGTGTGTTGCTTAAGCTTAAACCATTGAGTAATGTCAACACATATAAAGCAAATAAAAGAGAGATTGCTAAAAGAAATAAAGATTATCACATGCACATCAATAGCTTGCTAAGAAGTAAGAGATCAATGGCAAGAACAACTTGCCTTAAAGAGATGAAGAAAATTTATATGTGTTGCCTACTTAACTATTCAACACATTCCAAGCCCTTCCAAGCCCAAGTAAGTGGCTTCCAATAGATATAAACAATTAACCAATGAACCAATTACTTGTTAAGCACTTAAGAGATATAAAGCATTAAGATTTAACCACGTGCATAAGAAGGAAATAAGAAGCTTGAAATGAAACTAAGCAAGATCTAATTAGATGTGTTTTAAATGTGTTGCCCAATAGGCTTAAGATAATGAGATAGATCTAGAACATAAGCATTAAGAACACATTAAACATTCGATCACATCACATCAAAAGTAAAGCATTAACACTTATCCTTACCTCTTTGGGGTATTCCTCTCCCAACTAGGTAGGTTATTAAATTATCTTGGCTTAGTTAGGTTAAGTATTCTTTGAGATCTTAGTTATTAGGGCAAACCATGAGATTTCTTGCTCATCTTTGTCATAGATTTCAAAGAATACTTAACATTCTTTGAGATCTTAGTTATTAGGGATAAGATACAATCTAATCTACAATCTATCAAGCAAACCCCACGTCCAAGGTTGAGAAGGTGCCCACCTTCTAAACCTTGCAGCCAAGCTAGAAGAAAACTCAAAAATATGAAAATGCTAGATCTAACCTACGTTCTACCTACCCCACGGCTCATAGAAGAGAGGAGGCCGTACCACTTCCCCTCTTACACTATGAGCTCAAACAAACAAGCCAAAAAAGAAGTAGTGCACTACTAAGCTAGAAAATGGAGAGGGTTAGAAATAGCTACCAAATCCCTAAGGGGTCTTGAAGTGTTGCGTGTGTCTCTTTGGGGCAGCCAAGAGCCTCCAATCAGATCTGATATACCTGCAAAAACAGCAAGCTTTGCTTGCTAGGATGGATACACACAACCAAGAAAAGTCAAGGAAACCCTTGCCCTTTTGGGACAAGAACTTTCCACAAGAAAAGATATATATTTTATATGATTTTTGACCTATCCAAACAATTATATGCTAGCTGAAAATGACATGAATGTACAGAAATATTAAGAGAAGAGCAATAGATCTAGAGAGTTGGAGTATGTAAGAGCTTCAAGTGACCCTTCTCCTAGAAGGAGTTCCCAATGAAACCCTAGAGATGAACCTGCAAGATCCTTTCAAATCACAAGCATACAATAGATAATATGTTGATGTATTGCAATTAAACGACACTTCTATTTAACCCAAACATCAAGATATATAAACCAATAGGCATACGCTCTATTAAGCCTACTTAGATAACACTTTACCTAAGATCTAGTGTTGCAAGAACTTAAAAACATCAAACAATGTTACCTTCCATGCATAAGAACAATAAGCATACGCTTTACTCCTCTTGTTGTCCTCCAAAGCTTCTCCAAAATTATATTACTCAAGAAAATGGTCTTGGAGAGGAATACTCCAAAACCCTAGAGCATAGAATGAAATGAAATGGAATGAATGACTAGAGAGAGAGAGAGAGAGAAATCAAGTAGCATAACAATAGCTCAAGATATGGTGAGTTGGGGAGGAGAAATGAGATCTATTTATACTTGGAGAGGCAAACCTACCTCTCTTGGATCTAAGCCAAGTGTCCATCACCAAGAATAAGAGTAGATCTCAAGGCTAGGGCACACCATCTAGGGTTTGAAAGCTAGAACTAGGGTGTAGAAAAATGTAGGAGGTGTTGGGATCAAGCAAAGAGGTGTGGGAGGCCTTGAGATTGATGCCAAGGAAGGTGACAGGTCTCAAATAATTTTTCAAAAATCATTTTTGGAGTTTCTAGAAGAGGGGGGCGTAACTCCTCTTGGAGGGGGCAAAAAAAAGGTGAAAATGAAAGAATGGAGGGGGATTATTGAGAAAAAAGGAGTGGGATCACCCTAGGAGGTGATGTGGGGGTTAAAGGGAGTCATAACTCATGAGAGGGGGGCCCCAACAACAACCTCCACCAAGGAAAAACGTCAATCCCCCTAGGGGGGCATAACTTTTGAGTGTGGAGGTGGTAAAAGGGGTTAAACAAGGTTGAAAAAGGTTGGGAGGCTAAGGTTATGCTTAGGGTCTCTCTCTCTAACCATCATTTCAACATTTCACATCATCTAACTCATTATTACAATTTTTACATCTTGCCATGTTTGGACTTTAGCGATTAAAATTGTTGTTTTAGACTGACTGACACTTTGGGTGGACTAACCCATGGCTAAAGTTGTCCGACTGAGCTGAAACTTGGTCCATGGATGTAGGGGGTGTTATTCCATTTCTTTTGAGCACAAATACCCCTATCAAAAGTCCAAGGATCCAATTTTTACAATTATTGCTCAAAAATAATTAATTAATTAAATAATTAAACCTCCAAACTTAGGGAAACTTAATTAATTAAAAAAAACTAACCTAGACTCGACGAAATTCCGCCAAACTTTCTATGATGTCTTGCATGGTCATTTACAATTAATTCCCTATATAGTTACCAAAACATAAGCCCACTAGAACGTCGTTCACCACTTTGGAGGACATATGCAAAGTGTGAGGGAAAAACTCAAGGGAAATCAGTAAGGATGAAAAGCCCAACTGATAACCTGAGGATAAAAAACCCACGGTGAAAGGAACTCTCCCAGTGAACCGATCCCAAGGTAATTGACCTAGACATGACTCATGCAGACCTATTACATTATTAACCCACGCAAGGGTGCAGAAATTCCAATGACAAAATAAAGTGTTGGGGCCAAACACTGCCCTGTAGAACCAAAGTCTTTGACAACATGGCATCTGATGATGCATCTCTTCATGGCACATGAGTTGACCAAACTTAAACTTTTTATGATGTCTTGCATGGTCATTTACAATTAACGTGGGGTTTGCTTGATTTCTTGCTCATCTTTGTCATAGATCTCAAAGAATACTTAACCTCTTTGTCGTAGATTTCTCAATTGACTAAAGAATGTGTTTCTCTTAATATCCCCATAATGTGCTATCAATTCATCCGTAAAAATGGACCAAGAGACAATTGAATCCTTTTTTCGTTCACAAATCCATTGGTACCAGACAAATTCATTAGGTTCTAAATACAAGGATGCAAGAATTACTTTTTGTAAAGTTTGCATTTGGTGTAGAAAGAATTGCTCCATCTGAAATATCCATGTTATGGGATCTTTACCATCAAACTTCCTCATATTGATCTTGAGAATTAAGTAGTTCCTTGATCCCAAGTTGAACCCCGATGATGTAGATCTTGGAATTGATGAATGATCATGATTCTGGAATTCAATCTTCATGCTCTTCAAATGTGTTAAAATCTTCCCCATATGTTAAGTTACCAGGATTCGGATAGGGATTCGCCAATGTTTTGAAAAGCGAGGATCCGAATACGGCAAGGAAACGGCTAGTACAAGTAATATAAGAATATTTTTATAATTTTTAATATATATATATATATATATATATATATATAACATTCATTCATTAAAGTTAAACATTCATTAACTTCATGCTTTGAAGTTAAACATTCATTAACTTTACATTTAATATATTTATATTCATTAAAGTTAACTTTACATTCACCCGAATCAGGTGACAAGGAGGCGTCTTGTGACAAGCAGGAGGCCCTAATCCCCCCACCCCCCCGACGTGACAGTCCCTCGACACTCCACGACCGTCGATGGATCATACCCACGTCCCCTCATCTTAATGCTCATCCTACTTGATTATTTCCCTTGTGTGTGTCCATCCATACATTGCACTGTTATCATTTCCCCCGCACGAGCAATAATGGTCTGGAATCCTCTGCAATTACTGCCAGTAATGGTGTCACACGACACCATCCTTGCTACCTCTCGACGTCTCTCCCTCCGAATTTTCTATTTTTTACCTCCGCATGGTCAACTTCTTTACTGTTTGTCCCTGTTCTTCCTCTAGCTTAGCTCCTGCCTTATCCCCAGCCAGTCCCATGTTGTCACCCCCGATGCTCTTTCGGTTGTTCTCATACCTCACTTTGTTGTTTCTTTCCTTTATCTTCGAGCTCTAATGTTGTGTGGAGGCCAACGTCGATGAACCCGCAGTCGCAGGGGTGGCTCTCTGGCTCGCCAAACTCAACTTGTTGCTACTCAAGCGGCCGAGGTCTATGAGGCGCACATTCCTTCGAAGGTCCAGGATGAGTTAGACTTAGCAAAGGTTGACGCTCAGGTGCTTCATCACTTCATAGACAATGAGGTTGTTGAAGAAAATATTGGTTCTTGGATCCCAGATCCGGGGACCTACCGAGCTCGAGCTACCCTCTATTCAAAAACCATGGACATCTATTGGATTCTCAAGACCCTCACGAGAAAGGTTCTCGTGAAACAAAATGAAGCTCACCAGGAAATATTTTTACAACTAGACGAGGTGCAAAGTCAATTGCAGAACATGGACCTGAAGCTGGACAAGCTAGGCAACAAGATCGAAGCCCAGGTTGGAGAAGATGGGGAGCATCCTCAGCCAATGGCGCCTCCCCGGAGGCTTTCTCTGGTCCGCCTCTTTGATTATTCATGATTTTCCTACTATTTTTTTGGTTTAACAGTCATGGAGGTTTGAAGGCTTTTTCCCCACCTCTCAATAGCTTTAAGGGTCATTTTAGACATCGATCAGATAGTTATAGCTACATTTTAATCTGCAAATAGTTCCATTTACTATTTTTTGTACTTTTAAAATGCAAGGGACAACACAAACTGCTCTTCTATGGCTGGTCTGGTTTCCCAAGTGGTAGACCAACCACAAGATTTTGTAATTTTCTTGATTTTCAGTAATAAAAGGATGCATGAATGGATAGATTACACACAAAAAACTTAACTTAACATTAACTTTAACATATTAACTTCACTTTACCTTAATATATTAACTTTACTTTACCTTTGAAGCATATGTGTTAACTTTGCAACAAGATTAGATGGCTCTCTTAATACATTAGCCACCAATAATAATAGACATTTATATTCATTAAAGTTAACTTTACATTTAATATATTTATATTCATTAAAATTAACTTTACATTTAAATATTTATATTCATTAAAGTTAACTTTACATTTAAATATTTATATTCATTAAAGTTGACTTTACATTAACTTTAACATATGCATTGACTTTACCTTTAATATATTAACTTTACTTTACCTTTGAAGCATATGCGTTAACTTTGCAAGATTAGATGGCTCCCTTAATACGTTGGTCACCAACAATCATATACTCGATTCACAAAGTTAATAACTTTTACATCTAGAAATATGGACCATATACTTGATAAATCCAAGATTAAAATGATACTAATTTATTTATAATGGAAAATTTTATTTACCTAATAATTGAAGACATATCATCTTATTTTATTGCATTGAAGGCATTTTATAGGGCGATATCACTTGGAAAACTTTTTTCGAGACCAGTCAATATATACTGTGAGTCTTGTGAAAGAGCCTCTTACCACCCACATGTCACATTTCCATTTCTAGTATAATTCACACGATGTACAAGATGAATATTTCTTCCAACTTATGCTAATCAGTCTAGTTGTTCAATATGCACATAATATTTCTCTGCTAATCAATCTAGTTGTTCAATGCACATAATCTTTCTCTACCTGGTAGACAAAGAAGCATCCATTTCTACAAATGAATTATATCAATTAATCAAGAAAACTTTCTAACCGTAAATTCAAGCATTGTTTTCAACTTAGCCAATCTCGTTTTTTATTTATTTAAAAAGAAAACCACTCAGGCATGATATCGTTGGATAAACTAGAATATTATGTTCGAGGCTATATCAATTTTCCATTGGATACCCTACCTTTGAAACATACGCATTAATTTTGTCGTCCATACAAATCCTGGGTGGATCCTGATAGATCCAAATCTGAATCTGTATGCAATCCAACCCCCGGACCTAACAGATCCGGTAACTTAGCCCATATGTGACTAAGGTTCAACAATTTTGTTCTCCTTATTTTCATGATTTTCTTGGATCACAATATCACTTTTGGGGAACCTCTCATCTAGGGTATGTAAGAGCATGGCTACCATGGAATTTTGTAATCATTCCATCTTTTGATTCATCAACTTTTCAATTTCATCTTCAATTTCCCTTTTAAGGATTTCTTGAGAATGTGTGAATCAACCTTTTTCAACACATTATCACTCAAGTCATTAACTTGGTTCCTCAATTGGGATACCTTGTTCTCTAAGTCTTCACATTCTTCAGGAGTCATGGATGAGTTCTCTGTAGGTTTAGTAGGTGTAGAATTTTTCCAACACCTCTTCCCATATGAGAAAAAAAATAATATCTACTTAGAGTTATCCTCTATTTTTCTCTTTACCAAACCTTTTGAATCATCTCAAATAGATCTTCCAATAAAAAATTATGCAAGTTCCAATTTAGCATACCTTTTCAAAACCCTGATTTGGAGATTGTTCTGCAGGCCAACCTTGTACCTAATATAACTCTGAAATTTCTACACCTCTGAGTCAAAAATTTCATTCTATGGTAGCCTAATATGTCTTCTTTACAATATCATAGGTTTGACAAAATTCTGATTGCCAAGAAAAACTTATGGTGACTTTCCCAAAACTTGCTAATTTTTTTCTTTTCAAGAGAGTGAACTTGTTTGGACTGCCAGGAGTCCAAGTTTTCGGATTTACTTCTAAAATTTTAAACTGGAATACTATGGTCCATACATTATTCAATAAAACTGGTGGCACTCAATTTGGGTCTTTCTACAATCAAATATGTTTGTTTTACCTAGAACAATTGTTTGAGACTAGTTTTGGGGCTAGTTAAGAACCCTAACTTCCACAACCTATAACTTGAAAAGTATAGAGAATCAAAATCTGAAACTTTTACCACAAGTATTTTGCTATGTCTCCTTAGGCTCCCAAAAATTTCACTATATGAAACGTCCCATAAAAAATTATAGAAAAAATTCCAAGAAGACTCGTTTGGGACTAATTTCAGGACTAGTCAAAAACCCTAATTTCCACATCCCATATTTCCAAAATTATAGCGAACTAGAACCTGAATTTTTTATCAAAAGTACTACACTATGTCCCCTCAAGCTCCCAAAAATTTCACTGTTTGAAACTTTCTAGAAAAACATTTATAGTGAAAATGCCAAGATGGCTTGTTTGAAGGAGCCAAACCCAAGGATCGTATGCTCTGACACCATATGTTATGCAACAAACACCCAAATAGCATAAAATAGAAAGAGAAGTAGCTCCATTCCTTGAGAATGAGATAGAAAAATGAATGAGAAGTTTCTTCAAGGGGGCAACCTCCTTTTACAATATAACAAATGCACAAGACAAGATGATCTCTAAAACTAGGTCTTTTTCATATATATAGGAGACAAAGGATACAATTACAATTATAGGGTCTAGCTGACCATTAAAGGGCCTAGCAGACCATAAGGACAATACTAATATAACCATAGAAATATAATAAGTCAATATCTAGGGCTTAACATACTAGAAAGGAAAATAACTTTCTACCTAATTTATATCTGTTTGTACATATATTATCAAAGATCTATCACATGAATATTTAAGCATGTCACACTTCCCACAGTCAAGTTCAAAAATAGGACTTAATGCATGTGAGACACTGAATCCAGGTAGGAAGGAGTTCTATTTGGTTTTTGGATTTGTTTGGTCAAATTCACATATACAAATGATGCTTGTTGCATAACTATTTTGATTCACCATGTAATGACAACAAACTTAAACTGAAATTTTGACTGCTGAACTCTTGCCACCAATGTATAGAACAAAAATCGGTTTCATTACCGTTTCCTTCTGTGGGACTAAGAGACTTGCATACCTCACTAACATTGCTTATTGCGTAAAGCATGGATCCTCCAAGAACAAGCATATCCCCAAGAATAGGTTTGCTCCCTCCTAGAAGACAACAAATTCAGTCAAAGTTAAGTTTTATAGAGCAAGATAAAACCAATTAACTTGGCTAAGGCATTTACACCAAGATTTACAACCGATCTTTCACAAGATAAGGAAATGTTATATTATAAAGAAACTACTAATTCTAGTTGTATTGTTATTGAAGATGCAAAGTACATGTATAAAGCATCATAAAGTCTTATTAATTTTGGGGAACCTGGTATAAATGTATGACTGTTGACATAAGTACCAGATATTAATCTACATCCGACCACAAATAGAGGCCTGGGAAAGATCTCATAAGAATGCCAATAGCACTAAAATGAAAGCTGAAAATTCAATCCTTATAATTATGATTGGGAGAGTTGAAGCCCCATGGCTCTTGGCATTTTCAAATTACAGAAATCTACAGGGTATTGGGAAGAGATAAACATTTTCTGTATGTTTGTGCAAAGATAATGCTTTAGGTATTAAAAAAATGAATTATTTTGTGTACTAATTAATCAAAAAAATTGACTTGTCTATTACTTGGGCAGTTGTGTTAGCTAAAGACAGGAATAGGTGGATCAATTCTTTTGATTTTAACATTAATATCTACGCAACAAAAACTTGGGTTTCTCATTTGAATGTGAGTCAAAGGGGGAGAGATAGTCTCCAACTCTCTTCTGTCTATCTTATGTCTATGCAACAACCTCTAACTGCTCAAATCTTGTGTTCTGTGAACCCTGGGCAATAGTGAAGATGTTGAATACCTTCCAAGAACTATGATGCATTGAAAGTATTCACTGGTTGTTGTCTTCAAACTGTGCTTTCCAGGCATTGATGAATCAATGATCTAAATTTTGGTTAGATACTTGAAATTTGAAGTTTTTGAATGCATAACAATCTCTTTTCGTTATAAGTAAAAGTTTAACAATCACCATTGTGGTAGAGGATTGTTTTGTTCCAGTAAGGTGTAAAATCCCCACTAATTTTTTTGGATTTTTATTTAGTTTAGCAGTGTAGGTATTCCGTTAAACAGTTTGCACACTAGCATTCTATCAAACAGTTTATATGTATTTCTAACCTCAGCTGTAATTTACAATGAAATACCAATATAAAGATTCAAAGATATTTATTGTGTTAAATATGTGTGACAGCTGAACTACATTAAAAAAAAAAACAGCAAACAGTACAGCACAATAAATGAGGAACCTGATATATAATTTCTGTAGGCTGCCTCTGCAATTTCCGGGATAAATATGCTTGTAGATGACCGCAGAATATGCTCAACAATCTAGCTAATAACACCCACCAATAGTATGGCTCTGCTGCAAAGAAATCGGCCTCAATAATGGAGAAATCGACCCCTCTAACAAATAAAGTCTGCCCACAAAAGAAAATGGCCCAGCTCCAAGAATGCACCCTTCACCAATAGAAATCGACCCTGCATCAAGGTATTTCAGCCCCAACAAAGATATAACTCGCCCAGCAAGTAAATGGTGGACCCAACAACACTAAACTCGTCCCACCTACTAAGAACTCGGCCCTTGGATAAGTAAAACCAGTCCAGCACACTAGACTCAGCCTTTAGACAATGAGCACGGCCCCACTCAGCAGAATGATGCATCCTCTCAATGTAAATCAGCCTCTATAGAGTAGATCTTGGTTCCTTCTATGAAAACTTGGGCTGTAAAAGGAATAACACGGCCCCTTAATAAAGATCTCGACCCAGCATCACAAGAATCGCATCCCCAAACTTAGCTCGCCCTCCTCGAGCCAAATCGGCCAAGGGAAACTCAGCTTCCAAAGGATGAATATCTCGACCACAATTGTAATGTCCCCACTTTGGGACATCATCACAGTGCAAAGATTTATGATGACCAGAGTAGCCAGATGGATGTTATAGCGAGTACAGGGGTATTTGAGAGGCATTGTGGAGTCCTACTTGCATTGATCATCATTATGAGCCATTCCGCACAGGTTGGCTTTGGTTTCGTTGCATTCCGACGATTTCCATGATTTTGACTATTTTGAGCTATAAGTTAATTGAAATCAATGAAGAGGTCATTTTGGGCACATTACTTGGAGGAACCTCTCAGTTTAATAGCTCATTGGAATCGGGAGGAGCAACACTACAGGATGGGATGGCTAGAAGTGACTTCCAGTGGCCAGGGAAGCCACAATGAGAGATAAAGAGCTTTTCAGAGGTAAAAAGGTTAATTAATTAATTAAAGTGATTTAATTAATTAATTAAATATTAATAAAATGAAAGTCACTTTGGAGGGACAAGGTGAGCCAAAAAGTATAAAAGGAAGGCAAGGGCCTCTACTCATGATTCATGTATGATATTATTTTGATATCTGGCTTCTAGCTAGTGAGCCCAACATTGGGGGTTTTGAGGGTTTTGACTTAACAAACCCTAGAAGACGATTCGGTGGTGAAAGATTCCACCTACCTTGTCCCAAGCTTGGTCTCGGAGAGGCAATACGCTCCCACACCATTCTAGTTCCAAATCTACTCAGTTGCAGGAGAGTTCTACATCAGTTGTATGTGCAAGTAGAGAGAGGGCACACCATTTGAGGGTTTCCAGCAAGGGGGGCACACCATCCATTGAGGGAAGTTCATTGCAGGTGGTTGGCAGGGTTTTTTGGAGATTCTGTCACCTGGGTTCTTCTTGCAGGGTCTTCACCATCATTCCTAGTGCTTTCTGAGAGAGTTTTATGGTACAGATGATTTGCTAGAGCATTGGGACGAATTGAAGAGAAGGAGGGTGTTTCTGAGATTCAGATCTAGTTAGTGTGGAGGGGTTACACTTCAGATCTAACCCTGAGACTTCACCTAGTGACTTACAGTGTCCCGATCTATATTCCTGGGGAGTTTCAGAGCATTTGGAGGCCACCTTCATCAGGGCCGAATTATCTAGGGTTTCAGGCATCCAGGAGGGCACAATTTCATTAGAGGATCCAACATTTTGAGGGGTTAGCCTTAGCATTTCGGCCTGAGACTTTAGGAGGGGGATCTTATCACCCTGATCTATCATTTGGCAGAGTTTGGACTCATTTGGAGTCTTCCTTCAGTTGGGTCGAATTATTGAGGGCTTCAACATTCTAGCAGAGCGTGGCATCTTCCAGCTTGAGGGGTTTGGCATCCATACGACCCAGATCTACTTTGCATTGGTCTTCATTGACGTATTCAGCCTTTGGAGGCTTATAGTATCTTCTTAGAGCATTTTGTAGCAACTCCTATCTTCTAGCCATCTGATGTGCATTCCAGATCGGCATCTCCATTGTAGCAGGTTCCTATATTTATGAATAAAGCAAATTTGAGATGTTTTGGCTTGTCTATCATATTGCATATGGTTGAGGTATGTTCCATGATTGTATCTTGTTATTTGTTGCAAACATTCATATAAACACATCAATAAACCCTAAGGCCAAAATCAAGAGGCCATTCAACAAGTAAACACAAGCAAACAAATAGATCACCAAAGTGTTTGACGAAATACCTCACTCAGAAAAAGTTTTAAAAAGACACCAAAACCGTGATGATCCTTGCATAATGGCTTGGGATCATTACAACAATGAAAATATCTGAGTGATCTTCTCTCCATGATCAGCTAGTATGGATGGTCTTGTTATCCCTAGAGGGCCCACCTTTTCTTCTTCCATCATACTTATCTTGTCAACAACAGTAGCATCCATCACCATCGGCTTGGTCCTGTATCAGAAAGGGGTCTTGCTCCATGAGGTAATTGGTCCAAGTATCATGGTATGTGTCACTTTTAATCATTAAAACCTTTAAATATATGCATCTCATTCCTTTTATTTCTAACAATTGTTTGAATCTTACATTTGCCCACTTGACCATGTTTGGGGGGATTGACAAGGTGCCCTAGCAAGCCTTTGTCCATAGGCTTTGGTTTGCCACTGGGGGGACTTCTGAAAAGCCATCATCCGCTCCCATCATAACACCACTATTTCATCTTATTTCCCGCTCACTTGTCCCACTCCCCTTGTCTGAGCATTGGGTAACCTATTTTAAAGATTGCACCTTATCTCGTGGGAAGAAGGGGCTAAAGGCCCAGAAGGTAAAAACAAGCTGGTAAGAGATAAAAGCCTAAAAATAAAACCTCAATATGCTTTGCCCAGGGATCCCCGAGAAAGCAATAAAAGGCTTCTCAGCAAGAAACTAGAGGGACCCGAAAGAAAATAATAAAACAAGACCTAGGCAGAGGATAGGGGGTCTCATCACGAGCCAGCCTGTTAGGTCCATGGGTACCTAGCAGTATGACATTGCCACCAGCTGGTTACCATGCCAGGGTAGTGACTCTTGGTTGCATGGTGTAATGTCCCATTTCCCCTAGGCAGTCAGAATACCGTGGTGGTTTACCCAATTTCCCGTAAACCATTAGACGGACAAGCTAGGGAAATGATATTGGTAAAGTCACTTTCGAATTATAAAGTGAAACTTAGGAAAAGTGAGTTTATTAATATTAAACCCCTCTTTGAGGGTATTTCTCTCCAATTATTAATTAAATGAATATTTAATGGAGAAAAAGGAAAAGTGCGAGACAAAAAGGATGGTGGAGGGTTGGAGAGACATTATTGACTATTCATTTGAGAAATTGAATTTGGTGAAGAGCTCGGTGAGCAAACGAGGGTTTCAGCTAGAAACCCATTTCGGCACTCAGATTCAGCAGTGAAACCATCTGTCCTAGCCGGGAGATTGGAGAAGCCATTCAGGATTTTCATTTGCAGGTAATTGGCATTGTGATCCAAGGAGATTTATCTGAGAAGGGTTTGGTTTTCAGTTTTGGAGAGGAGAAGGCATTTCTTCTTTGGCACGTGGGAAGTATTGAGCGTTTCTCCTTGTGCTGGGCGCATTCTCCAATTGTGGAAGCGTGTTTCCTTGGTGCTGGACGTGTCTCTCTTCCACAGGCTGTGTGTTCATCAATTGTTGCGTGGGGGTGTCAAGCAAAGGGGCTGATGGTCGATTTCCTTTGATGCTGCGTGTTCCTTTGGAGCTGGCCGTGTATCTTTTCCTTGGCTGAGTTGTGCTGCATGTGAGGGAAAGGGTGACCCTGCTGATGGTCATTCTCCATTTGCTGGCCGTGTGCACATTGCAGTGGGGTATCGCTAGAGTTTGGGCTGCCATAACATTTCAACCAAACAACAATTCAACAATCATCTAAGGCGCATCCTCTTGTCAGCTCGTGGGGGACAGTTTTGATCATTTCCATGTGGCTGTGTGAGCTGTGAGGCTTCCAGCTTTCTACAACAGTCATCTACATCATTGTTGAGAGGTATTCCTACCTCGTTTTGGTTGTCATTGGCTCAGCAATATTTTCAATAAAAGACAATCAAGAGTTTTGCAAAAATTGTTCATTAGAATGTGAATGTCTTTCATTATCTTTGTGGGTTTTGTTTAATATCAAAATACTATACTTGGCATCTCATTGGGGAGGCATAAGGGGTCAGAAAACCAACATAACAACAAATAAAACAAAGAGCCAGCATGTTGTCCATTAGAATTTCACCTACAGCCATAAATACAGAAGCATGCAAACTGTTTGACGAAAGTCCAACACCAAAACTAGGAGGTTTTTCCCAAACTTTAAAACGTAGAATATTTCAGTGGTATCAGAGCATGATCTTGGCCAGCTGTGGGCAACATTGATGACTGAGGAAGGGCTGCAAAACATCATTTATAGGCGCAGAAGGTATAGAAGTGTAGAGGGCAGAGAAGAAGAAATGGGGGACACTCCCGGAAACAATGCAAATCTGCCAGAGGACAGAGAGGATGGTTTGATCAGAGGGCTTATGAAAGCCTTACAGGATATTGCAGAGGGTCAGAGAGAGACCCGAGAGTTCATGGGCAGAATCACAGGTTATGCTCTAGGGAGCAAGCATGGTGAAGAAAGGGGGGAGAGCAGCAAGAGAGGGCAAATGGAAGAAGGGGGAAACACACACAAATCTCATGTTGAGGTGATCACTTCCAGGACCAGCCCTCAGAACCGCCCTCACAACTACAGTGAGATTCCTAGATCTACCATGCCAAAGTTCTTAGGACCACCAGAGACAGGTACAGGAGGGCAGGTAGAGCAGGACGAGCCATTA
>ML778169.1:2056551-2068065 GCA_009831015.1 Picea engelmannii | reverse complement strand
TGATGATATAAGTCCCTAGATGTGTTCTAGGGCCCCTGGATGTGTTCCAGGGAATCCTTGCTTAAACGCTTGGGTTGATCCTTGGTCTCTGACCTTGGTGGATAAGACCCCAGGAAAAGTCCTGGGGCTACTTGATTCTCAATTAAGTACTTGGTGGTACATGACCTTCCTTGAAGAAGGACATAACCACAAGAGGGATAAGTCCCATATGCAGTGATGATAAAGTAATAGGTTCACCATGTGATATGAAGGAATGAGTACTACCACCTTGCAAACCCTCCTTACCCTTGTTTGATTGGTTTGGGGTTTTATTGTCTTACTCAAGGGTTAAAATTTAAAGTTAATTTTTAAATGTTTATTATCACATGTTTAAATTGAGAATTTAAACATGTGATTTTAATATTAATTTAATTAACCCTTTCCCTAGCCTAACCTATATAATAAACCCCCCCCCTCTCACATTCTAACTTACCATTCATTATTCTCTCTTCTTGTGATAGCGTGGAGCCTCTCTAAGTCTGCGGCCTCAGTCCTTTTTGATCTGCTGTTGATGGTGGTCCGTCCTCCTAACCTGCTGTTGATATCTGAAGGTACCGTGACCTCTCTGCTAGGGTGCCGCATCCTCTCACCTGCATGCCGCGTCCTCGCTGCTGGTGGAATGTTCTCTTGAGAGTTAGCCGCAGCCTGCTGTGACTGCCGTGGGTGTCCTAGCTACTCCTGTGGCTGCCGTGAGTGCTTTGAGTGCTGTCTCCTTTGCTGTGGGGTTCTACCGTGTGATCTGGCTGCAGTTTATGTAAATATCTATACCCTGTGTGGCTGCTGTGGCTGTAGTTGATGCTGCCGTGGCTGTAGGTGATGCTGCTGTGGCTGTAGTTGAAACTGCCATGGGTGATCTGGTTTTGGTATCCCCTTTGTCTGCTGTGTGGCCCTCTAGCTAGGGTAAATTTTGTGGGGTACAGTTTGCCAAACAACTCTGCCATGTCACTGTCAAAGTAAGGGTTTACACACAGTCCTGTGTCTGCAGTTCTTGAGGGTTTCTTGGGTAAGGTTTTTTCTATGTGGGTTTGGGCCTTCTTTGTTACCCCTGTGGCCTTTAGACTTGGTGGCATTAAAGTTCCTTCAATCCTTGGCATAGAGATCTCAGTTGATCCATGAACTGAACCTTTGTCTGAGCATAACAACCGGATCTATTTCTATTGTGGTTACAGTGCTATCTTCAGAGGTAGGTTGTTGTACCAGGTATGCTTCCTACTTGTTTCTCCTTGATTTCGATCTGATCTTATTATAGAATTGTTGTATAGACTCTAGAGTAAGCATTGTATGGATCTAAAAGATATGCTCATTAGACAGAGTTTTAGATCTGAGATTGTTGGTTTAATCATATAGATCTGCTGTTGTATTCAGTGCTGTTCTTTACTACTTTAGATCTGAGTTTATATTTATGTGATCAGAAGTTGTTGCTGTTCTTCATAGATCTAAAGATATTTATGTTGTAGGCAGACTCATTAGATCTGATATCCGTGTTTGACATATAGATCTATTGTATATCTCAGATCTGGTTACTGATACATTAGATCTGAGTTTGGATTCATATTAGAACAAAGTTTCTTGTACATGTGTATTGCTGTCCTTCACAGATCTACTTGGTAGATGTTCTATCTCTGTTTGAGTTACTGATTTAGTTGCTTTAATCATTGAAATGTTAAAAGAGACTACTGTTCTGCAATTTTACCCTAAATCTAACAGTGATAATTTAAAGACAAAACATACAGAAGATTTGAACTTATTTGCCTGGTTAATAATTTCATTTCAGTATGCCGATAGAGTTATTATCTTTATTTGTTTACACAAAAAGATTTTATATCTTGTGCTTTACAATATGATCAAAATAACATAGTGAAACTACCACAATCAATTCACAGAATAGTTTAAAGTAAATAGATAGCAACAGGAAGTATCAGGCATACTTTCTCTGTCAGAGGCATGCACATCTGAAAATACAACGAGAACAAGCCCAGCAACACATACTCCTACACCAATAAACTGTCCGAGTTTGTATTTTGTCTTCAAAAATATCCATGTAAGGAATAAGACACAAGGAATTGTCCAGCAGTCCAGCAACATGACACTTGTTATTGATGTATATTCATATGCCCTCACCACTGCATGCAGATTGAACAGAACATATTAAATGGTGTGGTTGGAAATATAAAATCACATTAAATTAAACTTGCAAATTTATGTGCTAAGAGCTATTACTCAATACTACAACAAAAGTTAGCAGATAAACTATGTAATACTTCCAATCCATATAAAGTAACTATGAAAATCCAAGAAGGCCATATGAAAGCATTCAGTTTTTGGCATATCTTCCATTTCCATCCTACAAAGGGTACAAGTCAATAAGGGTAAATAGGTGAATTTGAAAGGATAGTAGATGCATGTGAAATAGATGGTACACAAAGGTAACCAATCAAAAATGGATGGTTATGCATATGCAAGAAATGATTTATTGATGCTTGAATGTGCACAAGGAACAACTAGAGCATGAATAACAAACAAAGATTGAGGTGGTGAATGTCCTGTGCTTGAAGCAGGTGCAAGAGAGAATAGCATAGAATGCAAGAAGGCCAATTGATGCATACAACTCCAAGTATCACAAATACAGAAACATTACAATATTTGATATAGATATAATAGTAATTGAATTTTGGCACACAACTGCCCAATTCTTTCTTTATGAGAGTCCCATGCATGTACTTTGTCTAGTTGAGTTCAGTCCTAGCATTACCCGTCTCCCATATTCTTGTCATCTGGAAATCCATCTTGCCATTGACTGTGCCCCATCCTTCCTCATGGGCACTGTTATCACCCAATCTAGCACTGTGCCCCATCCTTCCTCATGGGCACTGTTATCACCCAATCTAGCACTTGTGTAAAGCCTTCACAAGATGCAAGATAAGTGTAACATATGGAAGTAATTGCCACTGTCACCTAAGCAGTTACTTCCCTCGTTTTAGTGAAGGATTGAGATCCAACAAGGGAGGCTTCCATAGAAACCTCAAGGAATCCTATAGAAAAAGTAAATCAAGTCTACGGCCCCCTATCTTGGTTACTCAATTATACCACCACAAGATCAAGGTTCGGGGTGAAGACAAGGTGGTTTAAGCAAGCCAATTTCGAGGTTGGTGTGTAAGAGGTGTTTCTAAGAAAATAAAATATATCTACCATAACAAATGAATCAAGTAAATGCCCTGAAACACTAACTATCAAAAAAGAAGATTTGGCTGTAATAAAACTTGAATAAAGGACAATTACTTCAGCAATTTAACAAGTTGATGACAGCATAAATAAAACAGTCATAAAACTAGCAAAGGTGCAATGAAAGAGATGCTAAGTGCAAGTTAAAACTAACACACAAATAACCAATGATTGCTAAAACATAAAATAGCATGAAGCTATTTCAAAGATGCAAGACGCCAAAGCCCTAATTGGCTGAAAATTACAACAACTATGCAATAAATGAAGTTAGAGATGATTCTAGGTATAGAATGCAAGATGATAAGATAAGAATGGTAAAGAAATGAAGATGCAATGCAATTAAACCTAAAACTAACATAAGACATCAAGGAGAGAGGGAGGTTAGGGTTTAGATCACTTGTAATGGAGAAAAGACTAGTGTCGTCTAGCTTCCTTGGGCATATGGAGACTAACATGCAACTTCTATGGAGACCAAAGGCTAGGAGAAGACTCAAGAAACAAACCCTAGGGTAGTCCACTACAAACCCTAGGTATTGATTCTTTTAGGGGAACAACTTAAGGTAGTCCACTACAAACCCTAAGAGATTGTCCGATGTCTTCTAAAGACCTTAAGTGAGAGATCTAGAGGGATATTGGTTAAACCCTAGAGTAGTCCACTACAAACCCTAGAATCATAACCTATAAGAGCAAAAATTAGGATAGTCCACTACAAACCCTAGAAAAACCCTTATGTCCTTCAGCAAGCTTTAAATGAATGATAAGAATGGTAAAGAAATGAAGATGCAATGCAATTAAACCTAAAACTAACATAAGACATCAAGGAGAGAGGGAGGTTAGGGTTTAGATCACTTGTAATGGAGAAAAGACTAGTGTTGTCTAGCTTCCTTAGGCATATGGAGACTAACATGCAACTTCTATGGAGACCAAAGGCTAGGAGAAGACTCAAGAAACAAACCCTAGGGTAGTCCACTACAAACCCTAGGTATTGATTCTTTTAGGGGAACAACTTAAGGTAGTCCACTACAAACCCTAAGAAGTTGTCTGATGTCTTCTAAAGACCTTAAGTGAGAGATCTAGAAGGATATTGGTTAAACCCTAGAGTAGTCCACTACAAACCCTAGAATCATAACCTATAAGAGCAAAAATTAGGGTAGTCCACTACAAACCCTAGAAAAACCCTTATGTCCTTCATCAAGCTTTAAATGAATGATAAGAATGGTAAAGAAATGAAGATGCAATGCAATTAAACCTATAACTAACATAAGACATCAAGGAGAGAGGGAGGTTAGGGTTTAGATCACTTGTAATGGAGAAAAGACTAGTGTCGTCTAGCTTCCTTGGGCATATGGAGACTAACATGCCACTTCTATGGAGACCAAAGGCTAGGAGAAGACTCAAGAAACAAACCCTAGGGTAGTCCACTACAAACCCTAAGTATTGATTCTTTTAGGGGAACAACTTAAGGTAGTCCACTACAAACCCTAAGAGGTTGTCCGATGTCTTCTAAAGACCTTAAGTGAGAGATCTAGAGGGATATTGGTTAAACCCTAGAGTAGTCCACTACAAACCCTAGAATCATAACCTATAAGAGAAAAAATTAGGGTAGTCCACTACAAACCCTAGAAAAACCCTTATGTCCTTCAACAAGCTTTAAATGAATGATAGCATGGAAGATAGTCCACTACAAATATTTCTTAGGGTTTCAAAACAAAATATATCCAAGAGGAACAAGATAACATGCAAAATCACCACTTTGATAAAGCTTTTACTTAATACATCAAGAATAAACCATCCAAGACATGAAAAGAACACTTACTAGTCAAATTGTTTGGCATGAAGAAACACTAGAAATGAAATCATCCACAAAAAACACTTGCAAAACATTCACTAGATTATTCTCCAAAAAAGTGGGCACAAGTACTCCATGATGAGAAAGAAAGATAAGAGACAAGTAGTAGTAGTTCTTGTTATCCCCACTTTTCAGGGATAACTAGGAGATCATGTCTCGAGGCCCACAGGTCCTAGACATGGAGTACCAAGAGCAGGATTGACTAGAGCATGGCCCTGGAGGGCCCACCTTTTCTTGTTCCATCGTCTTTATCTTGTCAACAGCAGCAACATCCATCACCATCGATTTGGTCCTGTATGAAAAGAGGTTCTTGCTTCATGAGGTAATTAGCCTAGGTATCATGGTACGTGTCACATTTGATCGTTAAAACCTTTAAATATATGCATCTAATTCCTTTTATTTCTAACAACTGCTTGGATCTTACATTTGCCCACTTGACCATGTTTGGGGGGATTGACACGGTGACCTAGAAAGCCTGTATCTGTAGGTTTTGGTTTGCCACTGGGGGATTTCTGAAAAGTCATCCTCCGCTCCCATCGTAGCACCACTTCTTCATCTTACTTCCCGCTCACTTATCCCATTCCCCTTGTCCGGGCACTGGGTTGACCTATTTTCAGGACTGCACCTTACCTCGTGGGAAGAAGGGGCTAAAGGCCCAGAAGGTAAAAGCAAGCTGGTAAAAGATAAAGGCCTAAGAATAAAAACCTCGAGATGCTTCACCCAGGGATCCCCGAGAAAGAAATAAAAGGCTTCTCAACAAGAAACAAGAGGGACTCGGAAAAATAATAAAACAAGACCTAGTCAGAGGATAGGGGGTCTCATCATGAGCCATCCTATTAGGACCATGGGTACCTAGCAGTATGACATTGCCACCAGTTGGTTACCACGCTAGGGCAGTGACTCTTGGTTGCAAGGCCAAGGGAAAGGGAGTCTCATCACGAGCCAACCTTTTCATCTCTGTGAAAGTACTTGTGGGTAACACTGTCAGCTTTGGTCACCATGCCAAGGCAATGTCCCCTGATTAGCTCTTGAATAAAAAAAACAAAAAAGAATAAAGGCAAGAATGGGCTTGGAAAAAATGCATCCGTGACAGGTACAGCTCGCCTTCTACAAAGGCACCCACAGGTAACACTTTTTGCATCCTTGGCCTTCATTGCACCCACAGGTAACACTTTTTGCATCCTTGGCCTTCATTGCACCCACAGGTAACACTTTTTGCATCCTTGGCCTTCATTGCACCCACATGCTTGGACATCCCCTGACCACATCACCCACTTACATGACTTGGATGAAGTCTTTCCGGGAACTTTCCTTTTCCTGTGGACACTAGCCCAATAGGATGCCTTGTCCTTTTCTCTAGACTTGTATTACAGGCTTGTGTAACCTCTTTGAGCTGTTAACTAATGTATTAGGGATTTTATGCATGTGTTTAATAATATTGATGATGAGATGTGATTGACATTGCTCTGATCCCTGTGACTGATGAGCCCATGGAGGGCGCAGCCTTTGATGTGCAGGACCATGCCCGATGGACAGGTACCATTTGGACCGGTACACATGGGGAGATGATCAGTTCAGACCTCCATGGGGTTGAAGAGCCCACCAGATGGATGCTAAGACCCCATCAAGGGGCAGAGACAGGACAGAGGTTGATTAGAGACTTTGCACCGGAGGAGAAGAAGACGTTCCACCAGAGGCACCCCGACACAGCTGGACCTAGGGGGAATTGACCCATTTCCAGTGGGACGTTGGCTCTAGATGACCCAGGACGTCACTAGGAGGCTTATGATGTCATCATGAGCGTGTTGGCAGATGGACAGGGCAGTTGGCACGTGTGGCAGCTTGGAGGAGCCCAAAAAGGGCTTACGTCTTGCTTCAGGAGGCTGCACTTCCCTAATAGGGGCTAACGTCACCCTAGAAAGAGGTGACGTCTTGCCTTTTTGCTTGATTAGGGTTTAGATTTGATATTTTAATGTAAAAACAGTATGATTTGATATTATGGCCTTGTCGACCTTTTTACCTGACCTAAATGTAAAATTAGGTCAAGGTTTTGTATAAATGAGGGATTTTAACTCTCATTTTTTCATCACTACTCATTCACTCCATAAGGAGGTCTGAAATTTGTGCTCTATCTTGCGTATTTGGCTGATTAAGGGAGGCGCACTTGTTGAAGGAAGACATTTTTGGCATTCTATGGTGTTTCTCTTGAAGGAAGGTGTTACAACTAGGGTTTGCATGGTTATTTCTTGGTGAATTGTAAGTATTTTTCTGCAAAACTTCTTGATTGAATGGCTGTAGTTTAATTTCTTGCATAAGTTTATGAATATTGCTGAATCAAAACCCTAGGGGACAAGCACACAAGTAGGTCATTGTCTCATGTCCCCTGATAGAGAAATCTTTAGCCATTGTTGAGGAAAGAAAGAGCCTAGCCATAGCTACACTCCTATTTCTTCTTCCTCTTTGCTAACTGTACTATTTTGAAGCCAAGAAGAGTGAGATGTCCCTGGCCTAGGTTTACTACACTAGGGCCATACTCTTTCTAGGGTTTGTTGAAAGGCCTTGTTGTAGCAACACCTTATCTCATCAAACCCTCTTGTTTTGGTCATATACTTTATTTTTGAGCTAGTCGTTTTTCCAGGAAGGAGGAGAGAGCACGAGGCCTTGCTGTAGCAACACCGGAGTGAACCTCTCTCCCCTAGGGTTTTGATTTTGAGGCCTTGCCTTAGCGACACCTCAAAACTCTTCCCTCTAGTCCTTAAAATCTTTGCCATCCTTCAACTCTTACATCCTTCACCTTTGACTCCATTAAACCCTAAGGCACTGATCTAAAGTCCTCTAATGTTGAAGTGAAACTTGATTACAACACTCTTAAAACTCTTTGAATTTCAAACCCTAACTACTCTAACCCTAAAACTTAACTAACTCACTAACCCTAGCTGTTGACGTCATCATTGGTTATTTCATCTTTAATGCAACAACGTTTTGTATTAAGAGCAATTGAATGATAGTTTAAGCGTTAATTGAATAATGTGTTGATTGGTTACATTGAATGCTACATTGTTCCAATATTTATTGGTGAAGTGTTATAATTTTCATTGCTATTGATAAACATTGACTTCGTCAACATTTATTGCTAGTTGCTTATATGTTATTCAGATAGTCATCTATTATATGAAGTACTAACCCCATTAAGACATAGCTTGCATATATCGGTTTGTTGTTGCTTTGTTCTAGGCAGGTACATTTCTTTGGGGGTTTTACTTCTTAAATTGGCCTTTGGCCGAACTATCTGTTTGGGTGGTGACTTGTGAAGGGGGAAAACCTTATCTTGGTCTTGTTAGCCTTTTGCCTCTTCAAAACCCCAGGTCATCGGGGACATCTCCCCTGGGCCTAACCTCCCTAAAGAGAAAGAACCATCCCATTGTGGTGACATTGGGTGGGATTGGTTCATGTTACACCAGTTTGGCCTTCTATCTTATAGCCTTTTATCCTAGCTACAAATTGTGCGATAACAGTTCTCCACAAGATCAGTTATGATTTACAAATGAAGAAATCCTCAAGTATATATATGAGAAAAGCCTAGTGCTTTATCTCTCTAAAAGCCCCTATGACGCCCGCAGGGGTGTAGACCGATTGGCAAGTGCCGTGTAAATGGAAGGAAATATGTAAAAAGAGGTCTCAAGGTCGATTCTCACCCCGATTTACCCAGAGGGCATGCTTGCGGGCTGTGCGTTCCTCCCTAGGGGTTATAAGGCAGTCGGCAGGATTCGACCCCGTGTCACGCGAGTACGATACTGTTGTTGTTACGGATTCCCCTAGTTACATATATAAATAAAAAAATAAAAAAAGCCCCCATGACATAATAAATCCATGATACAAGGTGGACAGGTCTCAAGTCGACCCCCTAAATAGCCTCCAATATAAAAATATAATGCTAAAACATCAAAATGTCCCCTCAAAACTCAACATGTGTGTGAGTGAAGGTCAAAATGAAGGTGACGTCACCTCCTCTAAGGGCATAAAGTCTTCAAAGGTCACATCAATCCCCAAAAGGTGAAATGCATCGTGAAAAGTCACATCCCCTCATCAATGGGGTCACACCTCATCACCGATCAAGTGTCAATATCATCAAAAGTGCTTGGTCGGCCCAAGCTAGCATCAAGTCACCATCAAGCATGATGTCATCGTCAAAATCTCCAACGTCCTAGGTCAAATTGTCAATGTCCTACATGAGGAAGGCTCCATCGTCCCCCAAAGGGGCATACAATCATCATCAAGTGCCATGGAATCCAATCGAACCCTAACATCCTCAGGGGATGCAACGTCCAAGCTATGGGACTTCCTACCCTATGAATGGAACAATTGGAAATATATGCAACACCCAAGCTCATCAGTCCAACGACCATGGTCTAGGAGGTGTGGAAAGGTGTCCCAAGGTGAGCCAAGTCATCAAGGTACCCAATGCTCAACATCGAGGGCCCAACGTCCTCTGTATAGTGCACAACGTCCTAGGTACAAGCATGAAAACATCCTCCAAAGGACCATGTCAAGGCTGCATTATCATCAAGCAAGGTTCACAAAATCAAGTAAGACCAACCTTACAAGATACAAGAGTCATTAGAATCATACCAAGTAATCCATAGCCTAATACAAGAGCCACATAAGTAATTCACATTAGGTATCTTTTTCAAACTTCACACTAGCTCAAGAATTTATGCAATTTGCCAAGTTTAGGTATTGGAGGGGCCATCACAAGATCCTATTAGGTATGTCAGTACCCAGTAGAGGAATAATTCCCAAGAAACCCTTCAAAGTGTAAGTATAAGTGAATGAGATAGTATGGGGTTTACTTCATGGTCATGGTGTCATTGACATGCAAGCCCACATGTGGGTTCATCTCCATGAGCACCTTTGTAGAGGGAACGCTTGGTCCTTGAGTTACACTTTCCTCAACAGTGTGTGTATTCCAAACCCCTTCTTGCCTTTTGATATTCTTTTATTGCTTTGCAAGTCCCCTTTTCAGGTTCATGCATTTATTTTTACTAGGATTAAGTCCTTTTAATTTGATATGCATTCAATGCATTAGGACTAGGGGCAATTGCCTCATAGCGAGGGGGTAGAGCTCAAGCTGAATTTAGCTTTTGATTTGTCATTTGTCATCCCTTTATCCTTTTTTATAACATGCTTCTTTTTTATTCTTTTTGCCAAGTGCATCAACCTTGGAATTCTAGCCCTTCTTCTCATAGATAAGATAACATAAGATAATTTTATTAATGTCCAACGAATGACCACAAAAGTAGGTCAATGGGATTGAATAATACAACAAGTGTGGGTACAATGTGGGAGTGCAAAAGCATCTCCTAGATAATGTTGAGAATATCATAAAGAAAGAAATCCTCGGTCTAATAACAACCAAGAAGTGTATATAGCAGTATCATATGTGCGGTGATATAAGGTGGGAGTGTCCATGGTGGGAATTGGACAACTCAATACTAGCCGAGATATAAAAATCTGAAGGTGAAACCAATGAGGTCAATGTTTCCTGGATATGATGACCGATGGCGAGGGGGCTGTTGACCGCCTATTCAGCTAGGGGGTCAACTCCATGTGCCATGAAGATATGCATCATCAGATGCAAGTATGTTGAAGACAGTATTGGTTCTACTTGGGCATTTTATGCTCCAGCAAAAAAAATTTGTAAACGAAATTTCCGCACCCCTGCGTGGGTTAATAATGTAATAGGTCTGCATGGATCATAGTAAGGTCAGGTACCTTGGGATGTTTTCATTGGGAGAGTTCTTTTCACCGAGGGTTTTTTATCCTCAGGTTGTCAACTGGGCTTTTTAGCCTGGTTGATTTCCCATTAGTTTTTCCCTCACACATGCAATAATTCCTCCAAAGTGGTGAACGACATTCTAATGGTCTCATCCTTTAGTAGCTATTGTTTAGGAATGATGTAAATGACCATGCTAGACATTGTAGAAAGTTTCGCGGAATTTCGTCGAGTCTAGATAGGTTTTTCTTAATTAAATAAATTTAATTAATTTTCCTAAGGTTGGGATTTTAATTATTTAATTAATTAAATGTTTTTGAGCAAATATTGTAAAAACTGAGTCTTTGGGGTTTTAATAGGGGTATTTGTGCTCAAAAGAAATGGAATGGCACCCCCTACACCCATAGACCAAGTTTCAGCTCAGTCGGACAAAGTTTGTTATGCATTTGTCCACCCGGAGTCGAAGTCAATCAAAACAGCGATTTTAATTGCTAAGTCATTTTTGTAATTTTTGTAAAAAAGAGTTAATGGGTTAGTTTGAAGGTGGAAAAGAGCAAGATTAGACTTTACCTAACCCTCCCAACCTTTTCCAACCTATTCTAACCCCTTACCCACCTTCTACACTCAAAAA
>ML778169.1:1996700-2031987 GCA_009831015.1 Picea engelmannii | reverse complement strand
TTCACACGAACCTCGGCACTTCGCAACTCGCGAATCCTAATGCCAATACCTCGGGACTTCTCGCAGCGAGATCCCGAGGGCTTCTGCCACCTGTATTCCACTTCGCCGCTTTGTTATGGCCACCTGTCCTCCAACGGTCGAAACCTCGCAACCTCGCGATCCTCGCGGCTAATTCCTTGGGTATTTTCTTACGAGACTCCGATGCACGATCCCACGTGCGGATCCAACGGTCCTCCTATGATCCGGATCCAACGGCTGTCCTCTTCTCGCTCCTCGCGCCTTCGCGACTTGGAGTACCAAATGTTTGGGCCTTTACCCTGCGAACTTTCGAGTTCGCGAGATCTCTCGATCTCCGACACCTGTCCTTCTCAGATGGACGGCTCCAATCTTCTCGCCACTTCGCCGCTCGTGAAGTCGAATGACTTCTTCTTCCAACCTCCGATGCCCGAGTCCCCGATGTGGGTAATCTCGTGACACGCGTCCGCTCCCGAACCAACAGTCCAGATCTGTTCTTCTGCCGATCCGACGGCTGACACCGTTCACCTCTTTAAAACTTCTGCGCTATACTTGGCGTGACTCGGCTGACTGCAATTACCCACCGACCGTTGATCTGCTTCGCAAAATAGACCTTGGACGCCACCGACGACATCTTGCCCGCTCGCTTGACTAGTTTCTTTAAAAAAAAAAAGGGATTCTCCCGCGTTGCGCTTGAGCATTTTGTGTGCAATCTACAGACCCGAATGCTCTAGAGCCCGTGACAAGAATTATCGCTAACAAGATCTACTTAAATTTAATGTGAACTTGCTGATCTTAATTACAGATTTTTTGAAAAAGAATAATTTTGTTTTCTTTCCCTTATTCTAACACTCATTTTTCTAGCACATTGTATTAGCACCATGTATTGAGAGGGCTCCTAGCTATAAAAGGAGGATGCCTCTCTCATTTTCATTTGTTGGAGATTATTGAGGAAACTTGCCTACAAAGTTCTTGTGCATCTATATTCTTCTATGTGTTGTTCTAGGATATTTTTCAAGGGTTAGATATAATATTTTCAGGTTTGCTGGAAGACAGAGCTACTACAAGGCCAAAGAAGTGCATCTTGCTCCACTTGGAAGGGAAACTAAGGGATAGAGTTCTTTCCTTACTCCTTTTGACCATTGATGTTTTGTTTCCATTGCATTGAGATAGGACCTCCCAGGCTCTTCCCTCTTGCCTTGGCCAAACATTGAGATCACCTTAGTAGTACATGGAAAGGATTCCTAGAGGACCCATCCCCCCATCCATTCTTGAGGAAGCCTATTAACCCTAGTCAACGCTTGAAAGGTAATCCTTTTAGGTTCCCTCAACATTGTCTCATCCTTAAACCCTAAGCTTCACCTAGAATAGTGTAGTGACCTCATATAGCCCTTTCTAGGCATTGGTCTATTAATTTCTTCAACCAAAAAATCCAAAAAAAAAACAATTCCTTTCCCTTTTCTTTTGTTTGTTTTGCAATTTATGGTTTACAACTGTTTGATCTCATAGTAGATTGTTGGATCCAAGTATTTTAAATTTAAATTGACATTGTCATATCTTACTCGGTTTGGATCTCTTTCATGTTGATTTCTTTCAGGATCTATTTTTAACGCTGGCATGACATAGGGTATCAATCTCTATCTTACTTGTTAATTTTTTGGATCTAACCCTTAACTGAAAAGAAGATAACTTCAAGGTGCTTAAAATGTGATATATTCCTGCTGAGTTATCACTGATTGTGCTTGGAGAACACATATTGAACGCTAGTTTTGTTCTTGCTTCATAATCTATATGGTTGAAAGGTGTAAATCGATGCATCACCAAGTGAAAAGACTTGCCTCAAGGAGGTAACGTCACCAAGTTTCAAAACTGTTCTGAGGGTCCTTAAATCTGGTTTATTGCAGAACTGACTTCTTTCCTTCAATCTGGGTGTTAACACTAGTGCAAGAAACATCTCAGATCCGAGTTTTATTTTGTGGTGATATGCAATGATATGTGGTATGATAGCTCCTTCATCTTAACATATATGCATCTCTCATGTTATTTCTCTAGCACTGGTGACTAGGTTACAAAGTCTGCACAAGGGTCATATTTCAGACATGTTGCATATCTCTCTTTGCAGCGTTTTGGCTTATTTACACTCTTGAACATATCCTTAAACAAATCGATTCAAGAAGTGGTGGAACGACTCAATTAATGATGCTAACATCTCACCTTTTTATGATTGTTTGAGGGTTTGTAACACTGGCTTATTGCTGAGTTATAAATAGTAATATTCTTAATGCATAACCTTAAGTCATTAGTACTGTCGGATATACATCCATACACAATCACACAGATTTTGAGTTCATTACTTTCACTACTCAGAATAATATTCATGGTGCTCTTGTTCTCTGAAATTTAAATGACACTATGGTTAATGTGCTTTGAACGCTGTGGATATCACTTGAGTCACCTATGAACACTCATTTGGAATGATGTTAAATATGCTATGGATACAGTAGTAACAAATCCTAAACATGGTCCAAAATCTGCTCTGAATTTCTGTAGCATCTTGTTTCAAATGTGATTGAAGAGATTGCTGTCTTCATTGGTTATAAATGATCTAAACTTATAACATACTGGGTGTCGCATTGCTGGCATTTTTTCCTTCCTAAATAACTGATGCAAGTGTTGACAAGTTTTCCACTGTTTGAGATCATTCAAGTTTGATAATATGCTTTGAAAATATTGATTGGAAAATTATACCTTGGGTACACACGATCTCATGGTTAAAAATAACACGTTAACAATCTCTGAATGAATGTTGTTTTGCTGTCCTGAAGGCTAATGTTTTGTTGTCTCATTGAGTACTTTTGATATTTGGGTTGGTCCACTTCATTACTGTCTTGATATCTTACACTTGATCTATAACGAACTTGTGGTGATATAGCTCAAAGTTTGATCACTGGTTACTCTAGTTACATCATTACTCGGCGGTTGTGATCTGCACTTAAATACTTGGGAAGTATAGACCTGATCATTGTTCATTGAATGCTCACTGTGGGATAATACAAGACTGATGACCTTATCATTGTGACAACAGCTTGATATTTGGTCTCTTTGGTCTAATCGTTGCAATCACTTCCTAACAGCAACAATAACCTCTGATGCTAATAATATGGTGAATGAATAATGTAAATTGCTATGGTCACTTGTCATTGCATACATGTTTAGCATTTTCATGGCATCTTGTGGTTCTATGGTACATTGAGAAAGATCTACCTTTCATGTTCCAAGCATCATTTTGTTGTATGAATGAGCACGCTGGTCTAAGATAAACACTTACAAAGCTTGTTCCATATCAACTGTCGATATACCTATTCACGTTTCCTTACTTATCCTTGAGAGTGGGTATTATCGAATTTACAAAATCTTTGTCAAGCCAGGTTAGAAGAGCTTCCCTTCTTGACTACACAACCTGACTTAGCTTGACAACTCTCCTTAGGTTTGGAAGCCCTTTCCTTAGCCTTAAAGTGAAGAGGCAAGGCCACCGAGGTGCAGTGCGTGTCTTTCCTAGCAGTTGCCCCTAGGCTGTCCTGCGCAAGGTAGGATTTTCCCTTTAGTGAGAGTTTGAGCGATAACATTGCAAATGAGTCAAGTCTTCCATGGGTTTTCTCCCGCAATACTACAAACCACCCACTTTGCTGCTAAAATCTTACCTTGTGTAAAAATGTCAAAAGGTCCCAAACTGACATGCAAAGTCCCCATGGACCATGGGAAGACCTTGTTCTCCTCCAATACTTGGCCCAAAGAAATGATCTTAATTATATTTATACTCTTTCCAGTTTAGCAAATTAAGACTAGTTCGAAACCAACAAGAAACATAATATACATGGCTCGCCTGTAAGATCTTGGAAATACATGACTCAAATCAGAAAAAACTCCACCGAAAAATGAGTGCTTCTCAGCTGCCCAATCACTCTTGAACACTCCTCTGCTTTCCTCCTTGCTCAAAGATAGTCTTCAGCTCTCCACTTCATTCCCAATGAAAACATAAATTTAGAATGAAAGAAACAAGCAACAAAAAAGAATGGGGGATTTTTTATGGAAAAAATTAGGGTTTGGATTTTTTTATTAATGTTTTGGGTTTGACATGTCAAGTTGGGCCCTTTGGAGCCCAGGTTTGGCTGGCTGGGTGCTGAAACAGTTCTTTAACAGGCCTGTGTCAGCACCAAACTTTGGCCCTACAGGGAGCCGTTAAGCGCTTTTGGCCAATCGATGCCCAATGGTATAAAAATGACTAACTGGAAAAGATTAAGATTGATAACCTTTGCATACAACAGAACTCGAGATTTATACTAATTTACTTTAACACATCATGATACTCTAGGAGTAGAAGAAGAATGCCTTTAGATGGTGGGAAGACGTATATGGACTTTCCCAAATCCAGAACTCGACTAGACGACAAAATCTATTGATGGATCGGGAGAAGCCCCTTCCATAGAGCTTTCTATCTTCCAAAACATTAATAAATTTATGCTATCCTTGACAAGTGGAGGATTGGATGGGATTATCCAAATCTAGATCATGATGTTTACAATGTACATGCCTTAGGATGATATGTTATAGCAGGTTTCTAAAGAACCTTTTAACATTATCTTTTGTTCTTAAATTGCTTATATTGTCATTAACGTATAATTTATTTCTAAACGAAAGAAATCTTCACTATAGAGATTGACAGCATTATGTGACAAGGAATGCCTCAGAACATTTCTTTAACTATTCTATGTAAGTTTTCTATTGTAATGAATTATCTCATTCAACAATTTAGCTAATAGAACAATCCTATAGTTTGATTATAAATCAGAAAATAGAAGAATAGAAACACCAAGTCAGCATTGTGATCAGTACCCACATGATTGAGATTGGCAAAATTCAGCTAATTCAGGATGCCTGGCAAATTGGCAACAGACAATCTAACCATTATTGACAACAGTAGCTCAATTTGTCATAGATAAACATCTCAAGGTTAGATGCATCTACAAGCAGAGAAAATCTATCTCATTATGGCGAAGAGATGCCTAACTGTCATGGAAAACAATCTTTCACCACTTACCATTCCAAAGAGGTACAGAGAAATTAATATAATAATTATAATCTTCCAACCAAGCACTGTTGAAAAGAGCTGGAAGTGATCAGTGTGCAGGATCACGGGAATCCAGGCACATTGAAAGGGGATGCATTTTATCAAATCTTTCTACAATAAAGGCAATCTTCAGTCCCTTTGTCTCAGAGGCACAATCCAGGTTGCATAACATCCTAGAAATTCAAAGATTTCAATGTCCAAAATCAAATAATAAGGGAAGAAATCAAGATGTTTGTACTCTATACACGTCCTATTGGAACAAATTCAATCAGAAAGTGCAAGTACCAAAATCTGCCCACGGGAGTGTGATCTAGCGGCAAGCAGCAAGGTGAACAAGTTTGCATTAATGGGGAGACCCACGTTCAAAACCCCCCGAGTGGGTGTGGATGAGGCCAAGTGCAAGTCCTGGATCACTTTGACGGCACAGATACACCCCTCATAGCACAGCAGCTTAGCCAAAGAGATTCTATACGACATATTTCTCAAACAAAAGAAGGTATCGAAATCTGAGTAGCCAGTAATGCACTGTAGTTAAAGTTCCCTTTGATAACTATCTCCCTAAAAATTCTACGAGTTCTAATTTTTTAAAATGAACCAAAGCATGAGATTAAGTTTTATAGCTTTGTCATGTTTTACAGTAAAAAAATAGTAGATATGAATATCTGCTACAAAAACTAATGAGGCATATCCAGGAGACAGAAACAGATGTTACTGAAGATAGAAATGTGATCAATGGGGTTGCGATTCAGCAGTGAAGGTAATGGCATGCCAGGGCACCCACCAAGGTTAAATTCTCCCGAGACACAAATGTGTTGTTGGGGGTAGGTGCAAGTGCAAGTACTGGATTTAACAGGATAGTGCCCTGCTGCTATGGCAGCTTAGCCAAACAGAAGTGCTTGTAGACCTCTTTGGGCCAGCTGTAATGCTTATATTGAGTTTAAAGGAAGCACTTTCAAAACAAAAATAAACAGATGGAAATATGATTACGTACCGACATAGTTAGCTTCAACATCCACGAAAGCCAACAAAAGATAGTAGTGCAATCGAGCCTGCGACATCAAACTTGTACAGTGTAAGTACCTATCAGATACATTAACAACCATTAACCAGGACCTGCTTTAGGTTTTTGCTACAATTAAATGATTTCTTTCTATTATGAAAAAAAAGGAAAATCAAACAAAATTGTTCCTAATCTCTAATGTTGCAACCCTGCAGATAGAGGAACAATAAGTCTACCAAGTGCCTGGAAATTCAACATGAGAAAACAGGCATTTACTCTGCATGGAGCCTCCATTGATAAGGAGCATCATTTATTGTAGAAAATCAAGAAGGTTTGTAGTGCATTGTCAAATTGTCAGTGGAGTAGAGTTTTGAAAGAAAAGAAAAGAAAATTGAACAAAAGTCAAGAAGTTGAAAAATAACTAAAAGATGAGAAATGCACTACCCGAAGGCCTCTCTTGCGATTCCTGCGATATATTAGTTGACTTCCGAACACAATTGACAGAAGAAGATAATTCAAGAAGGACTGCGAGGTTGGTACATTAATACCTGCAGTATAATTAGCATTAAGAAAATTGAAATCAAACTATATGTTTTTCTACCAAACATGGAGCTGAAAAGCATAAGTTAAATTATGTAAACCTCTGCGGGCAAGCTCAGATGAGGAGAATCCAGTGGAGGTTATCAGCAGAGAAACCACCTGACCCAGAAAAAGGGCTATCAATGTCCGCTTTGAGCAGAGTCGCTTCAGAATTCCCATTCTGTGCTCTATATTTCGCAAAACTCTGCGAAACTCGCAGTGCAACTCATCAAACTTGTATTCCGGTCCTCCGAAACGGACCGTTTTTGAAGCAGACTTCTGAGCCAAAGCCGAAAGCGATATTGGGCCTTCCTGGATGGCCGTGTTTAATAGCAGTGCTTCTTCGTCCATCTGGACGGCGAGGAAATCGCACGTTGAAATTCTGTACGGGTTAGGAGCCGTTGGATGCTATTGAAACTCACAGATTGCGAGAATAGACTATGATGCTGTGCTATTCTCCATTTTCATATTTAGATTACGTGGCGAGCCTTAAGGTGACGTCACCTTGTTAGAGCAGATCCATTTCAAATCCCTATTACAACTCGAGACCGTATTTTTATTTTTATGGCAAAAGACAAATACTAACCATTGACTTACTGTGAGGCTATCAATAGCCTTCTCAATCATGCAATGCATATTCCAATAACAATATAAAGCCTTCTCACAATCATGCAATGCAATGTATATTCCAATAACAATATAAAAGAAAACAAAGTTAGTTTAGTTTATTCCATGATTATGGTATTTTCATCATTTATTTAACAAGTATGGTGTTACAAGGAGAGTTTATATCATTATTGACATAAAATTCATATTATGTTTGAAAGTTATATGTTATCCTAAATATTGACATATTGTGAGGGCTATTAATAGTCTTTTCAATCATGCAATGCAATGCAAAGTATATTTCAATAACAGTATAAAAGAAGACAAAGTTAGTTTAGTTTAAAAGTATATTCCAATAACAGTATAAAAGAAGACAAAGTTAGTTTAGTTTATTGCATGATTATGGTATTTTCATCATTTATTTAACAATTATTGTCTTACAAAAAGAGTATATATCATTATCATGCAATGCAATGCATATTTCAATAACAATATAAAAGAAAACAAAGTTAGTTTAGTTTATTGCATGATTATGGTATTTTCATCATTTATTTAACAATTATTGTGTTACAAGGAAAGTCTATATCATTATTGACATAAAATTCATATTATGTTTGAAAGTTATATGTTATCCTAAATAATAATATAGAATAACTCATGATTAAAAAAAAAAAAATTAAGTCATAAAAGATATTCCAAAATATCAATATATATTATATTTCATTTCATGTTTATTATTTACATATTTATATCCATATAACATGTGTAATGTCTTCACTTTGGGACATCATCACAGTGCAAAGATTTATGATGATCAGAGTAGCCAGATGGATGTTATAGCGAGTACAAGGGTATTTGAGAGGCATTGTGGGGTCCAGCTTGTATCAATGATCATATTCCATCATTATGAGTCATTCTGCACAGGTTGGCTTTGGTTTCGTTGTATTCCGACGATTTCCATGATTTTGACTATTTTGAGCTATAAGTTAATTGAAATCACTGAAGAGGTCATTTTGGGCACATTACTTGGAGGAACCTCTCGGTGTAATAGCTCATTGGAATCGAGAGGAGCAACACTACAAGATGGGATGGCTAGAAGTGAATTTCAGTGGCGAGGGAATCCACAAGGAGAGATAAGATGTTTTTCAGAGGTAAAAAGGTTAATTAATTAATTAAAGTGATTTAATTAATTAATTGAATATTAATAAAATGAAAGTCACTTTGGAGGGACAAGGTGGGCCAAAAAGTATAAAGGAAAGGCAAGGGCCTCTTCTCATGTATTCATGTATGTTTATCTTTTGATTTCTGGCTTCTAGCTAGTGAGCCCAACATTGGGGGTTTTGAGGGTTTTGACTTAACAAACCCTAGAGGACGATTCGGTGGTGAAAGATTCCACCTAGCTTGTCCCAAGCTTGGTCTCGGTGCTGCAATACGCTCCCACGTCATTCTAGTTCCAGATCCACTCAGTTGCAGGAGGATTCCACATCAGTTGCTTGTGCAGATAGAGAGAGGGCGCACCAGTTGGGGGTTTCCAACAAGGGGGGCGCACCATTCATTGAGGAAGGATTCGTCCTAGCTGAGGAGAAGGGATCCCGGGAATTCCAGGTATTGGGTTTCCTTTGCAGGTGTCTTGGCATCATTCTTGGTGGTTTTTCGGAGTCTTTCAGTGGAGGATCGATTTGTATTGAGAGTGGGATGTTTTCCCAAGAGGAGGGCACACCATTATTTGGAGGGTAGCTAGATTTAAGGATCTAGCAGGTATTTTGAGGATTTGAGCACTTGTGTTCTCATTGTAGTGTCCTGATCTATCATTCTGGAGTTTCAGAGCATTTGGAGGCCTCCTTCTTCAGGGCCGAATTATCTAGGGCTTAAGTCATCTAGTGGGGCACACCATTCAGTGGAGGAGTTCAGATCTACAGAGGTTGAGAGGGATCTTGGAGATTCGGGCACCTGGCTTGTTCTTACCATCACCCGATCTACTATTTGGCATCTTTCTGGAGATGATTGGACATATTTGGCTCCAGGGCCGAATTGTTGAGGAGCTTCAGTTATCCAACAGAGTGTGGCATCTTCCAGCAGTGAGGGGTTTGGCACTTGGCATTGGTCTCCATCTCTTATCCATCCTTTGGAGGCTTATTTTGTATTGTCGGGAGCATTTTTTAGCAGCTCATACTTGTTATCTATTGTCTATCATCTTGGCCATCTGTTGAGCATTCCAGATCGGCATCTCCATTGTAGCAGGTTCTTCTATTTTATGAATGAAGAAGATTTGAGATGTTTTGGCTTGTCTATCTTATTGCATTTGGTTGAGGTATGTTCCATGGTTATCTATTTATGTTATTTGTTGCATACACACATATAAACACATCTAAACAAATAGATCAGCAAATTGTTTGACGAAATACCACAACCAGAAAAAGTTTTAAAAGACACCAAAACAGTGATGATCCTTGCATAATGGCTTGGGATCATTACAACATGCTTCACTAAAAAAAATCCAATTAAATACATATATTTATTGTTTTTACACTTTAGTATGGATGAGATGTTGTAACATGATATTGTTTCAGTTGATGGTTTTTGGCCAATGGTCTGTTGGTTGATGGTTTTCGGCCAATGGTTTTCTGGTTGATAGTTTTCGGCCAATGGTTTTTTGGTTGATGGTTTTTGGCTAATGGTTTTCTTTATTGGCAAATGGTTTTTGTCCATTGTAATCTAATTCTGATTTAGGAATTGGGGTATTGGAGGTTGGAGAAAAACTCTATATATAGTGTATTGTACATGTATGAAAATATAATGAGAAGGAGGGAAGAAGCTCACATAATGTTGGTTTTCCACATGGTAAAAATATTTGTGTAGTGTGACTAAATGCTATTATTTACTTTATGTTTTTACTACATAATATACATGCATTATTTACTTAACGGGTTTAAAACTAACATAACTTGTTCAATGGGAGCTCTATAGTGGTAATTTCTGTATTGAAGTTCAATGAACAAAAAATTGAGTTGTGGAAGCTCAAGATGGAGGATCTTCTAGTGGATAAGGAACAATGGGTGGTTGTAAGCCCAGGAACGAAGCCTCCTGTTATGTCAAAAGAAGATTGTGAAAAGCTAGAAAGAAAGGTGAGGAGTGCCCTATTTTCCTTTGTCTCTCATATTTGGTATTGTTGAACATATTTGGAGAAGACATTGCAAAGAAGTTATGGGAAAAATTAGGGAACTTGTATCAGTCAAAGTCTTTGGTAAATAAGTCATTTCTTTGAAAGAAGTTGTTTCATCTTAGGATGGAAGATGGTGACTTTGTGACAAAGCATCTAAATGCTTTCAATACTTTGGTAAGTCGACTTATTTATGTTGATATTAAGTTGGAGGAAGAATATAAGTGTATTACCTTGTTATGTTCTCTACTAGACTCTTGGGATAACTTGGTTGTAGCAATAAGTAGTACCAATCAACTGTCAACATTAAAGTTTGAGGATGTAGTTGTATCTTTGTTATCAAAGGAAATGAGAAGAAAACCAATGGGAGAGCATAGAATGGATTCCCTAACCATAAGGGATCATTCCAAAGAAAGAAGAAATAAGTATACAGGAGGGAGATATAAATCTAGAGGAAGATCTAAATCTCCAAGGGATTCCTTAAAGCAAGTATGATGGAAATGCAATAAACTAGGGCATTTTAAGAATAAATACGGATCAAAAAGTGTTGAGAGAGGTAAAGGGCCAGATGATACTACTTTTGTGAAAGGGAAGTCCTCCTCAGAAGGAGGGGATGTGTATTTGGCTTCTACAAGTACACAATAAAAAAGGGAGGTATGGTTCATTAACTCGGGTGCCTCTTTTCATATGACTCCTCATAGGGAGTGGTTCTATGAGTATGAAAAGTGTGATGGTGATGCCTTCCTAGGAGATGATTGGCCAACCAAAATCATGAGACATGGAAGAGTCAAGTTGTAGTGGAAAGACGAAAGGGTTAGAACTCTTCATGGGGTTTTACACATTCCAAATATAATCAGGAACCTGATATCTGTGGGTAAGATGGTTGATGCAGATGTGCATGTTGTATTTGAAAAGGATGAAGTCAAAATGGTTCAAGGGGCAATGGTGTTGATGAGGGGAGTTCGGTGTGGAACTCTATATAATCTATTGGGAATCACTAACACTTATGGGTGTAACAATGCTATTGTTCCTGAAAGAAAAATGAAGAAGTCAAAGCCCCTACTCACTCTGGAGATAATATAATGCTTTGGCATTGAATATTGGGACGCATCAGAGAGAGGGGTCTTCAATTATTACAAGGTAAAGGTATGGTTTAAGGTATGTCTGGATGTGCATCGGATTTTGATTTCTATGAAGATTGTTTATATGGTAAGCATAATCGAGTGAATTTCTCTTCTAGCTCTATCAAGGCAAGAGAGATCTTGGAATTGATACATAGTGATGTGTTTGGTCCAATACTTGTTCCATCACTAGGAGGATATCTATACTATGTTCCATTCATAGATGATTTCTCGAGGAATACATGGTTGTATTTCTTGAAGAAGAAATCGAAGGTTTTCAACAAATTCAAGAAGTTCAAAGCCCTTGTGGAAAACCAAACTGACAGAAGGATATAAGTGTTGAGAACGGATAATGGAGGTGAGTTTTGTGGAAAAGAATTTGAACAGATTTATAAGTTGTGTGGTATAGCATGAGAGAATACTACTCCATACACACCTAAGAAAAATGGAATGAAAAAAAGGATGAATGGGACGCTAATGGAAAAAACAAGGAGTATGCTCAATGATGCAATATTAGCACAAGAATTTTGGGGAAAGTTGTTGCCACAACCTATTATCCAGTAAATCGATCACCCACTTCAACACTAGTTGAAAAGATTCCACATGAGGTATGGTCTGGTAAGAAACCTTTTGTTTCACATCTCAGAGTATTTGGGTGTAATGCTTGTTTGCATATTCCAAAGGAAAAGAGGAGCAAGTTGGACAATAAGGCAGAGAAATGTATCATCACTGGTTACAAAGATGGAGTGAAAGGTTACAAATTGTGGAATCCTATAACAAGGAAAACAACATACAATCAAGATGTGGTCTTCAAAGAAGTTGAGAGCAGTTCCAAGACTGAAGATGAACCAAAAGAAACAGAACCAAAGAAAGTGGAGTTTGAGCTAAAGAATGAAGGATCTAAATCATTTGAGGAGAACCACAAACTCCAGTTTTGAGAAGGTTTGTTCGTGCAAGGAGACCTACTGCAAGGTATAGTCCACCTAAGATCCATTCTGATTTTGCTCTATCATGTATTAATGATGAACCTTGATCTGTAATAGAGACAATAAATTCTAAAGAGAACAAACTTTAGAAGAAGGCCATGGTAAAAGAAATGGAGGCCTTGGAGAAAAATGAGGCATGGGATTTGCTTAAATTTCTCGATGGAAGGAAACATGTTGGTAGCAAATGGGTGTTCAAAAAGAAACTAAATGCAATAGTAAAGGTTGAGAAGTACAAGGCTTTCCTGGTAGCAAAATGTTATTCTTAGGTAGAGGGGATTGACTTTGGTGAAATTTTTCTCTTGTTGCAAAATTGACTTCCATTAGATTTCTATTGTCTCTTATTGCAACATTCAATCTCGAGGTAGAGTAGATAGATGTAAAAATGATGTTCCTACATGGAGACCTAGAAGAAGAAATATGCATGGAGCAACCCAAAGGATTTATAGTAAAGGGTAAGAAGGAGATGGCATGTAAGCTAAGGAAGTCCCTTTATGGTCTAAAGCAGTCCCCTAGGATGTGGTACAAAAATTTCGACACATACATACTAGGAGTGGGATTTGTGAGAAGCAAGGTTGATCATTGTGTATATTGAAAATAGGTCGGTGAACATTTTGTGTATGTAGTGTTGTATGTTGATGGCATGTTGTTGGTTGGAAACATCATGAAGGTTATTAAGGAATGAAATCACAACTATCCTCCAAGTTCGACATGAAGGATTTCGGTGTTGCTAATTTTATCTTGGGGATGGATATTAAGAGAGACCATGTGGGTAGGAAACTATAGTTGAATAAGAGAAAATATGTTGAGACAATTTTGCACAAGTTTAATATGAAGGAATGTAAACCAGCAAAGGTCCTTATTCCTATAGGTGTAAAGTTATATGAAAAACAGTGCCTCAAGACTCCAGAAGAGGAAGAAGACATGTCTCATGTTCCTTATGCTAATGTTGTTGGGAGCTTAATGTATGCCATAGTATGCACTAGACCATACATTTCCCATGAGTGGGAGATTTGAGCAGGTGTATATCAAAATCAGGAAAGGAGCATTGGACAACTATAAAAAGGTTTTCCAGGTATTTACCTGGCACCACATATTATGCAATGTGATATCAAGGAAGACCTTGATGAAATAGAGTCTTATGTGTACATAGATTTGTTGATGTTGGCTAGGATGGAGATGTGGATCATAGAATATCTATAAGTTGTTATGTGTTTATATTGTTTATAGGAGCTACCAGTTGGATGAGTAAGAAATAAGTTGTAGTGGCACTATCAACTACAGAGCTTGAATACATGGCAACCACTCAATTGTTTTCAAAGATTGGGTTTAAAAAACAACATGTGAGGTTAGATTTTGATAGTCAAAGTGCAATCCTCCTAGAAAAGAACCCTACTTATCACTCCAAACAAAGCATATTGATGTGTAGTACCACTTTTTGAGAGACATGGTCGAAAGCAAGAAGGTATTGTTGGAGAAGGTTGACACCTTGTAAAATGTTGCAAATTCTATGAGCACTAAGAATTTTTCTTGGTGTAGCGAGGCAATGGGCATCAATGCCTTGGATTACTGACTTAATAAAAATGATGTGCCCCCATATATACAAAGAAACCAACGAGTGGGAGAATGTTGGATATGTGTTATATTCTTTGTAGTATCGGGACGATTTTTAGGTCAAGGTTTTTGTCCCATGTTTTTCTGCCAATGGTTTCTTGGTTGATGGTTTTTGGCCAATGGTTTTTTCATTGATGGTTTTCGGTCAATGGTTTTTTGGTTGATGGATTTTTGGATAATGGTTTTCTTTATTGACAAATAGTTTATGTTCATTGTAATCTAATTATGATTTAAGAATTGAGGTATCGTAGGTTGGAGAAAATCTCTACATATATTGTATTGTACATGGATGAAAATATAATGAGAAGGAGTGGAGAAGCTCACAGAATGATGGTTTTCCCGTTTGGGTTTTCAGGGTAAAAATATTTGTGTATTGTGTCTGAATGCCATTATTTACTTTATGTTTTTACTACAGAATTAATATGAATTATTTACTTAACAAGTTTAAAACTAACAGGCCTCGAGCTTGATGATGTATCTTCCTATGCTATGTTAGATATTTAGATAACTATGGTTTATTGAGGCATCCAGGGTTATACTCCAGTTGTTTTCTCCACAAAACTAAAGGTATGGAATGGTTTTGATAGCTTCATATTAGCTTGCCCTAGATAAAACTTCAAAATTCCTGGAACAATGTTTCAATTCCACATAGAGCTTCAATTCAAGCTGGGAGTTCACTAGATTGTTGCTATTGTGCAATACAATTTACCGTGGAGTTTAATGCAGGGAATCTAAAATGTTTTTCTCACGAACCGAAAATTAGGGCACTGTGTTGGATATGGTAGGTGAATTAGCAGAGAAAAGACGACGTAGAAGTAGACTTTGGGGATGGAAAACATGGACAGTTGTAGCCTTGACTGTTATTTTAGTAGTTTTTGTGGTTGCATGTGGATGAAAGCCCATAATTTCTCTATTTGGCTTCTCCACCAAAGAGTGCAAATGCACAATAAGCTATCAGTAAACCCTTATTTACCCCTAATTGGTGTTTTTTTTCAAAGTTTCCACTATGTTTGAAAATAATTTGTTTGGCATGTATATTGTCAAGATCACTTGAACTGGATGGACCATATGCAAAGGATTAATTCTCATGGGGAAGATACTGACTTGTGGAATTTAGTCAAGAAACGTTAAGGCCTCTTTTCGCTGTTGATGAATAAGAATTTTAACAATGCTCCAACTTGCAACAATTATAAATGTAAAACATTATTGGTTGGGTATTACTATGAACTAAATTACCAGAACAACAAAGGAAATATTGAATATGCTAAATCCAAATGAGGCGCATGGCTCCCAAGTTTAATAATGATGATTTTCCTGCAAATCTTTCTTAAGTGTTAGATAAATACTAAATATGCCAAATACAGATGAGGCACACAGATGCCAAGTATAAGTTTGATGATCATTTGAACTACAACTCTTTCTTAGAAATCATATAAACATTAAATATGCCAAATACCATATGAGATGCACAACTACAATTTCAATTCAACAAACCAACTTACCTTATCAAGCAACAACTAAGTAGTGTACGTCAAAAATGAACACAAGCGAAACTTGGCCTTCACACATGATCAATGAAGACTCAATTCCAATCATGCTCTATTACACAGTATATATATATATATGTCAAGAATACACGTGATCGAGGAACACTCAATTCCAGTCACACTTATCTAGTTTGATGAATCAAGTTCTTGGTTCTCTCTCGACCGTGCCTAGATCCATCATGTTGCACTTGCCAAATTCCTATGACTCCACATTGTCGAAAGAGCATGTAAAAATGGTTCCAAGAATCAGTAAAATTCATAAACATAGCTGAGGATCTTAAAACTTCTTTGTCTTTCCCATAGAGAAATCACTAGAGTCGTTCGAACATGCTAATGCAATGAATTGTCATTACTGGATTTGGAACACGACTTGAAATATGTCATGCTACATCCACTATTATATGACGCTTTAAAAAGCATTAAAACTATTGATAATGATTATGACAATAATATTTACTTAATACATTGTATTTATTAATTCAAGGTGCATTATTTTTGGGCATGGAGTAATAACCCTTGTGATTAAGGTGGATACTAGTGGCCACCCACCTATTCCATTAATTTATAATGGTTCCACATCTTGGCAATTTTTCTATAGTTTTTTGGGTCCCAAACTTTCGAGGTCGGTTTGAGGCCATAAACGACGTTTTTTTTTGGCGCGACAGTGCCCAATATGTGGTCAAGGGCAAATATTGGGTCATTCAGAATGTGTACTTCTAGGCTAGACCTTTTCGACGAGATACCAAGCATCCCAAATAGAGATCATATGAAAATTTTACTCCCCTAGGAAGTTGACGTATCAACTAACCACATCGAGGCCCACAAACCTTTTGATGTTTCATCTTTTAGGGTTAGGGTTTTGGATGTCTAGGGTTTTCTCAATGATGCTTCATGTCAAAAGGTATTTTTTTACCTCTTTGTAATTATCTTCTTGCGAATGAGTGTAGCCTACACATCTCTCCCTTTAGGGATAAGCTACCACCATTCTAGCTAGTTTGTGTGCTTTGCATTTTACAGTCTTTTGTATTCCATTCATTAATAGAGTCATAGTTCAATTGTATTACTGTGTTTCTTACAATATCTATGTGTGTTTCCTTTTTATATAGATGCCTCATTTCTTTCTCAACGATAGATTTGCATTACTAGTTTAATAGTTGCAAGTGAATGAGGAGGCTCATCAAACTGAGATCTCATCCTCCTCTGATCTAGTGGATCTCCCATAAGGTCACCTGCTCCCTATAGGGTGGAATGCACCCACTTGGGCATCTATTGTGTCGCGTCATTTGTATTCCCATCATTTGTATGTTCATCACCTTTTGAATCTGATCTAGAAAACATACATGAAATAGAGTAGACATCATCTCAAATGAATGGAACAAAAGGATGTGCATATACCCATGTAGAAGTCTTTTCATGTGGCTCCCGAGATGCATAAGTCTCTTCAAACTGAGAAGATTTTTCTTCCAATGGCTTTTTTGTTGGCTTTATCTTGTCTTCACAATTTTCCTTATCCTAAATAGGACCTCCAATTTGGTCCATGCTTCGTCTGGAGTTGAGAGTGATTCAACATGATACTGAATTTTAGGATAAATAGACAAGAAAATACACCCTAAAGCCATATCTTTTATGTTGAGAAAATCAATTTTCTATTCTAGATAATCAGGCTTTACTTTTTTTTCCATTGTCAATCGGTATAAGCCTCAATTCCTGAGCCGATGCAGAATCCTTAGCTTCCAATCAAAATAATTTTATGATGTGAGAATAATAACTTGTGTTGATTCCATCCTTACTGACTGAATCTCCCCCCGAACTTGCAAAAAATTCCTATGCTCCTTGCTTCTAGAAATCTATGGGCTCTGATACCATGTGAAGTTTTGGTGAAAACCCTTAAACCATTCACAAAGAACCTAGCTAAAGAATATCACATAAAACTTGCAGGAGAACTGAGAGAGAGAGCAATAATAAGAGAAAGAATGAGAAAATCTACTAATCACAACATAATGAATGAGTAATACACATGATAATATATAATCCAAGAGAAGTAATCTGTCAATCTCATGGAGTACATGTGTCATAGAAGTGATCTAAAGGAGACCTGGACACTAATTCACTATAATGGGAGTCAACTACTAGCTAGTCTCAATTAACTATTTAAGAGGAAATAATTTAACTAAGTGACAAGTGTGGAGACCAAGAATAACACATTCATGCAAAGGAAGTGCACCCTCATGCCCTAAAATATTGGAAATAGATGCATGAGTGATCTTCCACTAGTCAATTGAGTCTGAACTGAAGTCCTAACTAAAGTGATAATGTGCCCTATTTTATAGGAAGTGCCCTAAATTTTAGGAGCTCCCTATTTTGTAGGGGAATATTATTAGGTAAAATTTAGAAAAAGGTGAGTGTGTAAGTGTGTAATATCTCTAACACTAGATCAGTACAAGAAATGCCATGATCAACATCGGGTACCACACAAGTTTCAGGTGGGAGATAAAGTATGGTTGCATTTGCAGAAAGAACACCTCACATGATCCCATCGGAAGCTCTCCCCACTCCGATATGGGCCTTACACCGTCACCAAGGTTGTGGGTGAGAATGATTTTGAATTAAGTATTCCCTCTTTCTTTGGCTTGCACTCTATATTTAATGTGGAACTACTTTGACCATATTTTCCACCTCTCATGGACACTTCGGACGTGGTCGAGCACTTGCCACTATATAATTCAATCCCGACTACATTAAACAAACGACAATTGATCGAATCATGGAAAACAAGACGAAGGGCACCTACCAGTAGAACATCCAACTCTATCGGGTCATCAAAGAAAAGCAAATTCTTCATAGGGCAAGTGGCTCACCATGAGTCAGATTCATCAAAAGTTTTCCCATATGATGGAGAAAATTGATGCAATGGGGACCATTGCTTCCTAGGGGAGAGGATTGGTCCAAGTGGATAGTGGTGGTCGCCCACATGTTCCACTAATTCAAAATGGTTCCACATCTTGGCATTTTTTCTATAGTTTTTCAGGTCCCAAACTTCCAGGGCCATTTTGAGGCCCTAAACAACTTGTTTTGGCACGACAACGCCTAGTATGTAGTTGGAGGTACATATTGGATCATTTTGAATGTGTACTTCTCGGCTAGACCTTTTTGAAGGGCTACCAAGTGCCCCAAACATAGATCACATGGAAAATTTGTTCCCTTGAGAAGTTAATGTATCAACTAACCACATCGAGGCCCACAAACCTTTTGGAATTTCATCTTCTGGGGTTAGAGTTTTGGATGTTTAGGGTTGTATCATTGATATTTTATGTTAAAAGGCATTTTTTGTCCTCTTTGTAATCAACTTCTTGCAAATGAGCATATCCGACACATCTCTCTCTTCAAGGACAAGTTACCACCATTCTAGATAGTTTGTGTGCTTTGCATTTTACAGTCTTTTGTATTCCATTCATTAATAGAATCAGAGTTCATTGAGTTACTATGTTTATTTCAATATCTGTGTGTGTTTCCTTGTTATATCTCTACCTTCATTTCGTTCTCAATATAATCTGGATCATTGTTGATGTTTAGATTGGTTAAGATCCAAACAACAACCTCATGAGGATAAAATATCCCCCTGCATTTTTATAGAGGTGGTACTCCTCTGTAACAATCCGAAAGATGTATCTTGATGCTTTTGGATTGGGGAGAATTCTAGACAACAAAATCCAAATCTTTATTTCTTTAATTTTGTATATGGAATGGTTCTTGATAACTAGTTTTATTCTTGAATGGACAAGGCAGTTTCTTAACAATAAAAATATGAAGAGAGACTTCAACATCAAAATAGATATATGCTTAGCTTCATTATTACTGTAAATGTGTTGAACCTGCACGGAATAAATCTAGCTAGAAAATACTACACACATTTGCAGAGACAAATTGAGAAAGAAGAAGAAGGAGAGAAAGAATAGAAGAATTCTCACTAACCACAATGAATAATGAATAATTTACACACGATATACTCTGTATAACTCAAACAATGCGCACTAGAGGTGAACCAATGAACCATAGTGGTGGTATAGAGTGATATGGACACACACCAGTAGTTATGGGAGTGAACTGCCACCTAGTCTAGTCTCTCATGAAGTTACAGGAGTGAATTGCCACCTAGTTGAGTTAACTAGTCAACTAGTCTTCAGTTAACTGACTGAACAAAGTGTAGTGAGGAGTAGATCAAGGAATCAAGGGTAATGCGCCAGTCTAGTGATGATCCCGAGGCAAGTGAAAATTATCATGGTGATGATCCCAATGATGCATGGTGACAAAACCAATGCAACATATAAACTCAACTCAACTAGTCAAACTAAAGAGAATATTCTCCAGGTGGAATATTATCCCCTAAAATATAGGAGACTGGATAATGAATAATTATGAATAATAAACAAGGAAAACCCTTAGGAAAAATAAATCCTAGGTGTGTGTGATGTAACTCCAACACCTCCTTTGAACATCACTATGGTGAAAATAAAGAATGGGTCCCGGCAACGAGGCCATGTTAGGTACCCAAATACAAAAGATACACTAAAAATAAAGTGAGAAAAGAGGGAACCCNAAAAAAAAAGAACTACAGTTGTTAGGCAACTGTGTCCTTCACTCTAAGATGACTTAGCAGAGAATGGAACTTCTGCTCAGTGAAGGTCTTGGTGAAGATGTCCGTTGTCTATTTTGTTAAAGGACAGAACTGTAGGTCAATAATCCCCTTGTGTACTAAGTCCCAAATGTAATGCATGTGGATCTTGATGTGCTTCATCCACTGCCTCTGAACTGGATCTCTGCAAAAATTCAGAGTGCTCTAGTTGTCACACCAGATGACGATCGACCGATGAAACTGAATTCCCAACTTAGTGAGAAAATGTTGTAGCCACATAGCCTAAATGGTTATATTAACTACCCCTCTATACTCTTCCTCGGTTGAAGATAGAGAAATGATAGCTTGCTTCTTGCTCAACCAACAGATAGGTCAAGAACCAAGACTGAGTGAGTAACTAGATGTGGACTTGCAATCAGTGTTATCTCCAGCCCAGTCAGAATCAGTAAACCCGACGAGATCTAATGTAGAGTCTGATGCATAGTGAATCCCAAAGGTGATGGTTCCCTGTACATATCAAAGGATACACTTTGTAGCCTTCCAATGTACCTCATGAAACTCCTGCATGAACCTAGAAACTGTGCCAACTACATAGGAGAGGTTCGATATGGAGTCTATGAGATACAACAAGCTCCCCACTAGTTGTCTGTACAGTGTGTTTTCAACCAATGGAGTGTCCTCACCATCCTCAAGTTTGACTCCTGATAGGAAAGGAGTTAGAGCAGACTTGCATTCTGTCATGTGAAATATCTCAAGGATATCTTGTGCATACTTGGCCTGAGATAGTTTTATGCATGATGCATCCTGAATGATCTCAAGTCCAAGGAAGAAGTGTAGCAGACCCATGTCCATCATCAAAAACCTGTCATGTAGAATCCTATTGACTGCAGCAATTGCTGAAGTCAAGAAACCAGTGATCAACAAATCATCGACATACAGAACTAAGAGTAGAAGTGAATCAACTGTCCTGAGCATGTAGACATTCGGGTCTGATTTACAGCGTACAAAGTTATGTGACAATAGGTAGGATTCCATCTTGGCATACCATGCCCTTGGAGCCTTCTTGAGGCCATAAAGGGACTTCTTCAGTCAACAGACCAAAGATGATTCCTGCATAAATCCCTGGGGTTGCTCCATATAGATCTCCTCAGAGAGATCACCATGAAGAAATTCATTCTTCATGTTCATATGATGGAACTCCCATCCCTTGGTTGCTGCAATGGAAAGTGCCAATTGTATGGAATCCATCTTCGCTACTGGAGTGAAGGTCTCATCATAGTCAATGCCATGCACCTGCTGAAAGCCTTTGGCAACAAGCCTGGATTTGTATCTACTAATCTATCCATCCACTGCGTTCTTGGTCCTGTAGACCCATCTTCATCTGACAAGTTTCCTCTCAGAAGGAAGGGAAACTAGATCCCAATTCTGGTTCTCGAGGAGGGAGTTGTACTCCTCTTGCATGGTGGATTCCCAAAAGGGATTTCCATCAGCCTTGCCATAAGACTGTGGATCTGAAGACTAAACCAAGAAAAGATGCCTAGAGGGAAATGGTTCAATGGAAGTGAGTGCAATAGGAGGCTACTCAAAATCAGATCGAGTCCTCTTAGTATTGGTTGGATCACCATCGAGATTCCCTGCATCTTGAAGAGTAGTATGTGCCCACTTGGGCCTCTACTCTGGCTCTGCAACTGCATCTGGATGCTCTGACTCTGCATATGACTGTACTGACTCTGTATCTGAATCATCTGATTCCTCTGAATCATAACTCTCATCTGAAGACGAGTCGACATGTGCATGCTCATCATCTCGGACAAGTGGAAGAATGAAGGTGTCTGCATATGGCTGCTGAGGTGCATGCGAGACACTTTCCTCGAATTGGACACTGCACTCAATGATGAGTCGATCTGAGGAAATATCAATAAGCATGTATCCCTTCACACCATCGGGGTATCCAACTAAAATACACTCAGTGATTTGTGGATCAAGTGTCTTCCTCTTTTCAGAGGGAATACAGACCCATGCACGTGAACCAAAAATATGAAAGTGGGTCACTTCCGGTTTAGGGCCACTCCAAGCCTCATAGGGGGTCTTATCCTTGACAGATCTACAGGGAGATATGTTTTGGATGTATGTTGCACAATTAAGTGCTTCGGCCCATAGTCTCTGTGGTAGTGACTTTGCATGCAACATGCAAGATGCCATCTCCTTTAGAGATCTATTTTTTCGCTCAGCAACTCCGTTTTGCTGCAGAGTATAGAAAACTGTGTGCTGCAACTAAATCCCCAACTCATGGAAAATATTATGGATCTCATGATTGAAATACTCTCCCCCATTATCAGTTTAGAGGACTTTGATCTTCTTTCCGGACTGTGTCTCAACCAGGGATTTGAAATCTTTATGGTGTTGAAAGACCTCATATTTTTGTCTGAGAAAGTAGATCCATGTAAAACATGAGAAATCATCAATAAAAATGAGAACAAACCTCTCTTTTTTGATATATGGATGTGGAAAAGGACCCATGAGGTCACTATGGATCAGATCTAAAGGCGCGGAAACTCTCTGAGACTTTTCTTTGTCGAATTTCTCTTGAGGGTGTTTTCCAAGAACACATCCCTCGCATACTGCCTTGGAGAAATGAATGTCTGATAGACCATCAACCAATATTATCTTGCTAAGCTGTTGCATATATCTGAAATTCAAATGTCCAAACCTTTCATGCCATATCCTACTACTTTCATCAACATGAGTAAGCAATAAAGAAGAATCTGGTTCAATAAATTCATAAAATGTATACAATCTAGATTGATGTTTTACCTCACCGGTAGAAACCCTAGAGTTGGTTTGCATGTCATAGATGTCCCCAAAATTTGGTGTGAATATGAATTTCTTTCCGGTGTCAGAATTCGTTATCTGATACACAGAGAGAAGGTTGACGAAAAGTTTGGGAATGTGCAACACATTCTCGAAGCTTTCGTTGGTGAGTTCAATCCTTCCTTTGTCGGTGACTCGACATAAGAGTTTTCCCCCATCAGAATAAGAGGACCTTTGCATGCATCCAATGAAGAATAGACTACTTTTGAAGCATCCATGTGATGTGATGCTCTAGAATCTATGATCCAAGCATTGTGAGAGGAGTTGATGGCAATCAAGGCATGGCTAGAATTGCCTTTCTTGGGATTTTGATCTTCTGGCTTATTCTTCTTGGCACCCTCAGGTATGCAATCTCCAAGGTTGTTTTGCTGAAGTATTTGAGTCATTAGATCTATTTTTTTTTTGCATGCATGCAGATTCTGGATGGAATCCTTTGTGATAGTATGTGCATTTCTCCCCTTTTCTCCTTTAGATTTGGAGGCATCGATGAAGAGTTTTGAGTACCCTTCCTTCTTTGGTTTTGCATGAGCTTTCCTTTTTCCTTTATCTTTAGATTTGCGATAGTGATAGCTGCCATCTTGCACAGTAAGTGCATGCGCCTTTGGGGCTTTGATTTTTCCCATGTTGATGAGCTTGGTTTGCTCTTGTGTCAGGGATTCGATAAAGTCCTCAAGAGAAGGCATCTTCCAGGTGGCTCCATAGGTGAATCTGACTGAATGGAATGTGGAAAAGAACACAGAGAATTCAAGACCAAGTTTGGGAATAATGGTGAAAACCATTTGTTTCTCCTGCTTAGATTTATCAACCCCGCAAGCTTTGAGTTGCAACAGTAAATCCTTGAATTTTGTAAAGAAATATTGGATATTGTCGAAGCTTTTTGGATCCAATGTGAGAAATTCCACCTCCAGTATGTGTCCCCTCATATCATCCTGTTTTCAAAACAACCCTTCCAAGGTGGTCCGGAATTCATTGGGAGTCTTATAGGAAGATATGTGAAAAAGGAGATCGGGAGAAATAAGACTGCAAATTGTTTTGAATGCTTCATCCATTCGATTTAAGTACTTGGATTTTTCTATGGTTGATGTCAGTTTTGTGTTTGTATTCAAGTTTAACCTGTACAATCCTCTTGTTCGGAGATGTATGACTATTTTCTCCTTCCATGCAAAGTAGTTGTAAGGTGTAAGAATGAATTCTTTTTGGAAATCCATCTTTCCACTGTCTTCAATCTTTTGTACTTGCAGAAAATTGTGGTGTAGCTTTTTCTTAGCAGTCTGTCGGCTCTGATACCATGTAAATGTGTTGAACCTTCATATAATAGATCTAGCTAGAAAATACTACACACATTTGCAGAGAGAAATTGAGAAAGAAAAAGGAGAGAAAGAATAGAATAATTCTCATTAACCGTAATGAATAATGAATAATTTACACATGATATACTCTGTATAAATCAATCAATGCACAATGGAGGAGAACCAATGCACCATAGTGGTGGTCTAGAGTGATCTGGACACACACCAACAATTACGTGGGTGAATTTACACCTAGTATAGTCTCTCAGGCAGTTACGAGAGTGAACTGCCACCTAGCTGAGTTAACTAGTCAACCAGTCTTCAGTTAACTGACTGAACATAGTGTAGTGAGTATTAGATCAAGGAATCAAGGGTAATGCACCAGTCTGGTGATGATCCCAAGGCAAGTGTGATTTAGCATGGTAATGATACTAATGTTGCATGGTGACAAAACCAATGCAACATCTAGACTCAACTCAACTAGTCAAACTGAAGTGTCAATTGAAGAAAATATTCTCCAGGTGGAATATTCTCCCCTAAAATATAGGAGACTGGATAATGACTAATTATGACTAATAAACAAGGAAAAACCTTAGGAAAAATAAATCCTAGGTGTGTGTGAAGTAACTCCAACAATTACAACCCTTCGAAATGCATGCAAATGTAAGATTCTACAATGTCTTCTCACAAGAAAAAGAGTGAAATGATCTTGATCATTTCAGAGAACTTTAAAAGAGTATTACATTCAAAACATAAGCGAATATGATAAATGCACCTCAAAAATCTCGTGCTCATAAACTCAGATTTTGAGAAATCATTGAAATTACACCTCAAAGTAGTTATTTGTGGAGTTTCATAAAATATATTCAACAATACAAAACATTTTAGTAAACCAATTGACCAATGCTCAGAAATCAAGCTTACCAAATGTAAGGACTAAACCTCCATGAATCATTTATACCATCATAGATTACATTTTTCAGTCACATATATGGTTGTAAAATACTCCATGATATTTTAGAGAAGAGTCTTGGAAGAATACAAGAAAAACACTCAAGAACTTAGCCTTATGCTTAGTTCAGAAATACAAGCATAAAGCCCTGAGAAAAATAGTGTAGAAGAAGGAGAAGTAAGAAAAGCGAAGATCTATGTTTGCTGATAAAAAATTTGGTTGCATGTTGATGGCTGGATATTTTCTATTTTGATCTTCTGATTGCCCTCTAACCTTTTTTTGATGGTGCTCTGTCCCTTTTAAAATCTGCTTCCAATGCTCCTTGAAGTAGTTAGGGTTTTGTTTTTTCTAGGAACTTCCACACTCTTTTCTTCTCGGATTAACCACTTTAATAAATGCTTGATTGAGATCTCATGAATGAATTTATGTCATTAAAATTTGTGCCTTGAACTAGGGCCCATTTCATCTTTAATAAAAAAAATTAAATAAACTTTTATTTTTAAATTTTCAAGTTGAGTGCCTTCTTAAAAGTGGATTTTGTTTTAATTTTTTGAGCATGATATTGATTTTCCATCCATTAAAACCATAATAGAATCAATATTCGTCATTCCAGTTTTCCAACGAGTCCTCTTGAGTGCAATTTGGAGTTATAGCCTCGGGAAGTTGAGGTTCCAAATAGATTTATCAACAAACCATGGAAACTAAGTCAACTGTTCTTTCAATTTTTTAAAGAATTGTGGCCAAATTAAACCCTTAGAACCTATTCCTTCATCTTCCTCATCGAATTACCTTTCCAACGAGGTATATTTTTTCCAAAATAGATGCCTAGATATTGAGTTATGACCTCCGGAAATTCGCTACTCAACAACCGTCCATTTAATTTGTGGATCAATCTTAGCCCATGATCTAAATTTGCCTTTTAAAAATCTCACATTAATTGTGTTAGTTGAGATTGTAATGTTTATATGGTAAAAATTACCATGTATTTTATGTGAAACAAAAGGAGACTATGGAGACTCAAGCCCTAGGAAAATTCATGAATTAATAAACATGTTGATGGCTCAGTCAACATCCACTCAATACCCAATCAATGTATAGTAAGCACCCATTCATAGCCCATGTGACATGATGTGATTAGAGGAATAAAACTTAGGAAAAATACTAAGTATGGGAGAATGGGGAGAAGGACGAGAGGAGAGGGGGGGTAATGGCAGGTTTTTGGGTTGTTAGGGTATGGGGGGTTGTGATGAGAAGGTGCATTTGAACCCGTGAAGGAGAGAGAATTGAGGTTGGATGTGAGGGAGGAGAAGTGAGAGGAGAAAGGGGTGTGGAGAGATAAGGATGGTAACAATGGTGGAGGAGAGAGGATAAGGGGAAGTGATCCTGCGAAAGAAAATAAAAGTAAGGGACATGAGAGAGTAAACACGAGAGAAGTGTGGGAACAAGAGAATAAGAGAAGTTCCAAGAAAATAAGTATGGGATGAAAGATGATCCCATACTTGAGTTTAGTTCCAAGAAAATAAGTGTGAGTGTGGTTCCAAGAAAGTAAGCGTGGTTCCAAGAATTCCAAGAACATAAATGTGGTTCCAAAACAATGATCATGGTTCCAAGAATTCTTAGTTTCAAGAAAAATTAGTTGTGTTGCACATGGAAAAAGTGCTCCTTGGGTGGTTGGACAAAAACATGAATATATTGAGAATACAGACTCGGATTTGTAATTTGTAAAATGCACGATGAAGCTGACACCAAGGGATACACCATGAGCTTTTGATTGTTTAAAATTTCCTTCTTCTGAAATCAATTTTTTTATTGTTCCAAAGAGCGGTGAATTGAGGTGACCAAATTTTTAATCAGCAATTACCTAATAGAACTATTGATTTAAGAGGCATCCTCTTTGTGCATTGTTATCACACAATCTATACTTTCCCAAATCCCAAGGAAAGTGGGACAAGATCGGCATAACACGGGGGAAATCTTATCACTGCCACCTCAATAAGATACCCCTTTTTGTTTAGGAGAAGGATAAATCCACTCCAAGGGAGACGTCCCAAGACCTAATGGGATAGTGAAGGGAAAAGTGTAAGGAAAACCACCCCTCTCTCTAAGTCACTCAAATCAATTTATGTCTTGAAGGGTGAAGCAAAGAAATAAAAGGAATGTACTTTCCCTTAACCAAGACAACAACAAATGTTAAGGAAAGCAACAAATGATAATGATGCTTCGACAAGACAATATACTTGCAATGAAAATTGCTAATAAACAAGTGTATGCAACAAACAAATATATAAAAACATTTAATACAGTAATAAAAACTGTAATGTATTCTAGAAAATGCACTTGCTTGGACAAGATAACAAGATATCTAAAACTTCAATATGATAATAATTTGTCACATGAAAGTTCTAGAGATGTATCAACCAACAAATAAACCTTAACAGACTGCCTAGGATGACTGTAACATCAGTAAAAAGGAAAAAGTATGACAATTGAAATATATCTTCATAAATGCACTTCGTAGAGGCAATTAAATGCACAATTTAACTTTGATTGATATTACTTTGCCTTATGCAAATTATGGAGATATCGTAGCTAACAAATAAACTTCAAATAAGATGCTAGAGATGACAATACATCAACAAAATAAGTTATAATTATTGTAGTGTACTTTCGAAAATGCACCCTTAGATAGAAATTAGACATAAATCAAAGCTTCAAGATGATAGCACTTTGCTTTGTGCATTTTTTGGGTTAGTTTGTTTGGTTAGTAAGATTAGCAAAATTGTTAGGTAAGGTTGTAACAATGGTACTAGCAGCAACAAGTATTAGGTTAGTAATTCTAAACTAGGTTAGTGAATTTAAGCTATGTTAATAGGGTAGAAAATAGAAATTTGAAGTTTGAAAGTTGAAGATTCTTGTCAAGAGGTAAGGAATGAAGATTAGTGTCTTCTAGGGATAATGGAGTCAAAGTTGGTGGCTCTTTCTAGGGCTGATAACATATGATTATGCACAAAACCTAAGAGGGAAAATAGGTTTATGGGGAGTAATATCTTTAGTCCTCATAGACTGTAGACCACAAGAAGGGAGGTATCTAGGGTGTAGGCATTTCTAGGCCCTGTTGCCTTCTTCTCCTTAGAATTTTATGGATGAAATTATGATGCAAAATAACTTAACCACAACCTCTAAAGTTCTATCACTTTAGGGCTCTAGAGGTTGCAATAGTTACTATACCAATTCAATGAAACTTGGCAAATGAAAACCAAGAAAGTTAACACCTTAAGTTTCTTACTTCAAGAATCAATTAAAACATGCAATTTCATAAACTTGTATGAGCAAGCAAACCATTACCATAACCATTAACAATGACAAAGTAAAAAATCTACTTACTTGCACCAAGAATAATCATGTAAAACAATGCTAGATTTCCAAAGTACTCCAATAAATTGATCCAAATGCCAAGAAACAAGCCTTAAAAGAGTAGCACCTTCCTTATTTCATCCAATAACCCTTGGTAGGGCAAAAATTCCAGACCTCCACTCTCCCAAGTGAGAGTTATGATAAAATGAATGTCACTTTATGTTTATTTATACCAAAATTTGACCTTTAATTATTTTAGGTCAAAATATCAGGGTCGATTTGGCCAATTTCTTACAAAATTAAATTCTGGACAAAATAAAATAAATTTGCATGTAAAGACCCTCCTAAGGGTGACATCATGCCCTTCTAGGGTGATGTTGGACCTTTGTCATTGAACATTGGGCTCAGGGAGTGAAACTTTGGGCCTCCAAAGGCCAAAACCATGGCCACACGTGCCAATAACCTCAGGATTACCCCCAAGGTGACAACCACTGCATGTAGAAATGTCCAGGGTTGTATGGGCGACATCCAAGGCCTCCAAAGGCCAACGTTCAAGTGGGAAAGTCACCGTCACCTAGGTATAGGTCCACGAAAGTGCCTCCAAAGGCAACACCCTTCTTCTTCTTGGTAGAACCCCTTCATCTTCATCTTACCCCCTGGCTGGGGTCTCAACATCCATCAAATGGGATTTGAGCCCTCGTGAAGGTCTGAGCTAGTCATCTCTCCATGTACTTGTTCATCGGGCAAGGTCTTGCAAAGACAACAAGTACACCCTCCAGGGGTCCATAAGTCACATGCATCATAATATGTAAATCACTTCTAATAATTAAAATGCTCAAACATGTGCATTAAACCCCCCTAAACCCAAACACATGCTCAAAACTTTATGCAACTTGATAATTTTAGGGTTTGGAATGGTCTCAGGGTGTCCTGTTGGGCCAGTCTCCCTTAAGTCAAGGTCATTTCCCAAATGGAGCTTGATCCAAATCATGCAAACATACGAGGTGGTGATGGGAAAAACTTTGGGCATGGGGTGCATGTGATAGCAGGGAAATGTAACACTTACCTATAGGTGCTTTTGTTGAGGGTGAGTTGCACCTTATCATGGATGCAAATGTTTCCAAGCCCACTTTCTTTCTTCATGTTGCAAGGAAAGAGATGATGGCCACCACCCTGGCTTGGTGACCATCTAGTGGCAGTGTCACCCACAAACATTTCACGAAAATGAGAAGGTTGGCTCGTGATGAGACCCCCTTTATCTTGTCCATGCAACCAAGAGCCACTACCCTGGCTTGGTGACCAGTTGGGTTGGTAGTGTCATACCGCTACATGTTCATGGTCATGATGGGTCGGCTCATGATGAGACCTCCTATCCACCAATAAATGCCTTGAGTGTTTTATTCATATGTCGGTCCCCTTTTCTTGTTGAGAAACATTTGAATTCTTTCTTGGGGATCCATGGGCAAAGCATATTGAAGGTTTAAATTCGGCTCTTAACTTTTTCCAGCTACATTTCCCCCTGGGCCTTTAGCCCCTTCTTACCATGAGGTAAGGTACAACCCTTTCCAAGTGGAGCCTTCCCCAATGCCCAAAAATGTGGATAGATGGAGGGGATAAAGATGGAAAATGGTAAGTATGGAGGGAACGGGCAATGACTCTTCAGAGATCCACTAGGTAACAACCTATCCTAAAAGAAAATTAACTTACTAGGGCACCATGTGACCCTCCCAAGTTTGCACAACGAAAAGAACATAAATTCAAGCAAACATTATGAAATCCAGAAAGATTCAATGCAACATGTTTAAATGTTTTAAAAATCAGAGCAATACATACCATGATACCCAGACTTATTACCTCATGGAGCAAGACTCATTTCCATTTCAGGACTAAGTCGGTGTGATGAATACTATTGATGGTGATATGTGGACTGCACTGAAGAAAAGAGGGGCCCTCTGGGGCCATGCTTAAGTCGCCTGGTTCTTGACACTCCATGTCTAGGATCCATGGGCCTCGAGACATGATCTCCTTAGTTATCCCTAGGTTAGGGGATGACATGCATAATTATCTATGTATTCAAATTACATATATAAAGGTTATAAAATCTTCATTATTTCAAGATAAAATTAAAAATAAATAAAAAGTAAAATAATAACTTTGAAAAGTAGGCAAATAAAGTATAGATTAAAAAATGAAAACAAATATAAAATAATAAATCTATAGATGGCAGATTGAGAATTCAAAAACTATGATAATGAACAACACTATTAAAGTATTTGGAGATAAGACAAATAATAAATTGGCCTGAAATAGTTTCAAATATAAGGTAGATATCGAATCCATTAAAAACGAAATGAGAGAATTTAATAAATCTTATAATGAATGATAACATTAAAAAATTGGGAAAAAAAGATAAACAATAAGTTGGCATTGAATAATTTTGAACATAAGCTAGATATATAATCTATTAAAGAGGGAATGAAAAAAATAAAAAAAATGGTAAAAAAGAGTTAACCCTAAATATTTTTGGTTTAATAAAAGAAAGAGAGGACACTTTTGAACTAGTTAATGAAGACAATCAAAAGATGTTACACTTAATATGAGTTAAGTTAAACTATTTTGACAACAAATATGAGATCATAAGAAAAATATGTAGTCTAAAAGGTTTGGGAATATTTAAAATTAAGGACCTCATCCTAGTGGATCAATTTATTTTGGAGAAGGAAGTTCAAAAGGTAAAATAAGTGAGGAAAGAAGGGACATGGGAAAAAATTAGAAATACAAAAGCAATTATTAGAGCCAAAAAAATGACAAATATGAATTTAGTAAACTTAGAATCATGATGTGGAATTGTTAGGAATTTCCATGGAGGAAAAGTCACATAGTTGTAATGATTTCAACAATGATATAACAAATAATTGCAACAATTTCAACAATGATATATCGAATAGTTGCAACGATTTCAACAATGATATATCAAATAGTTGCATTGATTTTAGTGATGATATATTGCATAACGATAAAGTGAATTGGTTTAAGTGATGATACAATGAAAAATGATTTAAAGTAGTCACATAGTTGCAATGATTTCAACAATGATATGACTAATAGTTGCATTGATTTCAGGAATGATCTAAAGAAATATGAAATGATACATTTATTTTGGTGATAATACAATGAAAAATGATTTAAAACAAGCAAGTAGTTGCAATGGATTCAATGATGATCTAATGCAAAACAACAAGGTGCATTGATTTTAGTGATGATATATTGAAAAATCATTTAGAGCAATCAAGTAGTTACATTGATTTCAACGATAACCTAACTAAAAACAATAAGATACATTAATTTTAGTGATGAAACAATGAAAAAACATTTAGAGCAATCAAGTAATTGAAATGATTTCCATAATGATATAATGAAAAATATTAGGGTGCATTGATTTCAATTATAATACAATGAAAATTGATTAAGTGTATTAGAAATATCATTCCCTCAAACAATTCCTCTTACACCTAGTGAAAGAGGTAATAAAACCAACGTCCTTTGAAGTGTTCTTGGGGCTTAACAATCCATAAGTTACAAGGATTGACATTGGATATGGCTATTATTAATATTGGGAATCAAGAGAGACAGGGTATGACGTTTACGATGATATCTCAAGTTAAATATTTGAATGGTCTATGATTTCAACCTCCCTTTTCATATGATTGATACCAAAAGACGACAAAACTAGCAGGTTTGACTATAGGAAAAGTAGAAGAAGATAGATTGAGATTCATCACAATGTAAACTATTTGTAATTGATTACATTCCTATTATTCACATTTTTCATCATTCAACATTGTTACTTTGTTTATGTCCAACTTGTTCCTCATATATCTCTTGAAATATACTTTTGAATAATACTCTCTATGTTCTCAACAAACTGAGGAAATAAAGTGAATTTAAAATGATCAATTTCATCTCAGACATATACATATACATAATTTTGATCATCTACAAATTGTGTCATTGTACTAAAAACTGAAGAAGACATGTTGACATTGATCCTTCTCGATAGTATTCTCTATACATTCAACCAATTGAGGAAAGTGAGTAAATTTCAAATGATCAGATTAATCTTAGACATATACATATACATAATGTTAATCATTTACAAATTTTATCACCATAATAAAAATTGAAGAAGATAGATTGACATTGATCCTTCTTGATAATGCTCTTTATACTTTCAAACAATTGAGGAAAGTGAGAAAATTTGAAACAATTAGATAAATCTTAGACATATACAAAATGTTGATGATCTACAAATTGTGTCACTTTGACATTGATCCTTCTCGATAATACTCTCTATACTTTCAACCAATTGAGGAAAGTGAGTAGATTTCAAATGGTTAGATTAATATTAAACATATACATATACATAATGTTGATCATCTGCAAATTTTGTGTGACCGCCCATGACTAAAACCAACTTGTATCCATCTTAACCCTGAATCCATCAAGTGTCGAGAGGGATCAAATCTCTCGAGGTGCAAACATTTCCTCAAGTTTTTCACTCTAAAAGAGGTTTGTACTTCGAGAAATTTGATCCCTCTCGGTACTTGAAAGATCCGGGGTTAAGATAGATGTAGGTTGATTACAAGACAATCAACAATTATGTTAATAAACAAATTTATATACATCAAAGAAAAATCAACCCATATCTATCTTACCATACCAACAAATGACCAATTCCATATGATAAATAGTGCTTCTTGTGTTGCTCCATGCTCTAGTTTTTATACATTTCCTCTAAAAATACATATGTTGAAGATTCTAGTTTTGACAAATTACTAAAATTATGGAAAATGGTTGTGAACATTGTAAAATAAATTAAATATTTATAAATAAGTTTTATAAATGGTAAAATTGTTTATATATATATATATATATATATATATATATAATTTTAAGATTACAACTAAGCCATACACCAAATTGGTGTATGACACTCCCTTGTTTGTGGGACAAGGGACCCCTTCACGCAACAATTTGACTGCTAAAGTCTATGGAGGTGTACATACCCTACCCCCTATAAATTTGAATATTAAGTTTTTTTTTCCCTTTTCTAAATTTCAACATTTATTTATTTATTTATAAACATTATCTACATTACACATCTTATCCATATTAAATTATTAATTGAAATCTATCTTAATTTTAAATATACCAAATGTTGATAGAGATCAAATATGTCAAAGTACAAACCTTTTTAATACCTTTTAGTGTTTTACAAATTCATGTTTAAAATGTATCTAGATTTGTTTTTATTATTAAGGTTTTTCAGTTTTATATTACAAACCTTGATTTTCTTCTCATTTCAAGGTTGCACTTCTAGGGATTTAATTCTTATTGTTGCTTGATAAATCCAAGGTTTATTCCTTTTGTTAATTATAATAACAAAAATAATAATCTAATTTTAAGGTCATTGTTTAGCCAAACATTGCATTGATGTATGAGTAACAAGACTTCCTTCTTTGTGGGACAAGTGATCCCCCTCTACGCAATGATTTGACTACCTAATTTATGAAGATGTACCTAGTTTAGTGAATCATAAAAAGTGTCTCTTAATATAATAAAATGCACCTAATTCATTTGATACAATACTATATTTCTTTTTTTAAAATCTCAAACCAATTGAAGACAAAGAACTTATTTATCAAGTTGTTGTCTAAACGTTATATGTTTTGGCATTTTTTACCGGAACTTGACGATATAAATCTAAGCGAAATCTCAAATTTTTGTTGTTTAAATTGCATTTTTGAATGCATAAATGGATTCAACGAGTTAAAAAACCCTAGAGTACTCAGATTATATAGAATTAACCATTCAAATCTACAAATTCAACAATTTCTCGCCGGATTTCAAACAAAATTAAACGAAAATATCCCCTGAAAAGAGTCAAATTGTAAAACATTTAAACTACGACATTTATCACATTTCTCTATTACATTTTAATCTCTAATTTTATCCTCATAACCTATAATTGAATTTTTACAACTTGCATTTCCATTTCAAAATCTTCAATCTAATCTTTATTATATCCCATTAAATTTCAAACAAAAATTATAAACCATATCAAAGTAATCAACATGAAGCCATAAAACTTCCCACCATTTAAATAATTAGATAATACACTTTAAAATCTATTTTTCATATACAAAGTATACTTTAAAATCTAGTTTTCATTAAATATTAAATTTTCATTAAAAATTATTTATTCATGAATGGGTGGAATCATAACATCTTAAAATCAAATTCACTAATAATAAATTATGAAAAACATTCTATAAATTAAAATTAAAATTAATATATATATATATATATATATATATATATATATATATATATATATATATATATATATATATATATATATATATATATATATAT
>ML778169.1:1926136-1980185 GCA_009831015.1 Picea engelmannii | reverse complement strand
TTTTCTTCTATAGAAGAAGATTCTTCAGATCCCTTCTTTTTCTCAACTTTGGATCTACACTGCTTCTTTTAGTGCCCTTCTTTTCCACACCTCCAACATACCCTTCCAAAATTTCCAGGAGATTTAGATCTACCCTTAGACTTCGATCTTCCACTTGAGAAATTAGATCTATTTCTTTCCTGGGAACGTCCTCTTGCAAATAATGCGTCTGTGCTATGTCCTTCCATATTCTTTTGTCTCATCTCCTCCGACAACAAGGACGAGACCACTTCTTCAAACTTCAAAGAAGTTGTATTACTACCTATGGCCACAACCAGACTATCCCACGATTCTGGTAAAGAACACAACAAACTGATACATTTATCTTCATTTGAAATTTTAATATCAACAGATACTAACTGACTTACCACAGTATTGAAGGCGTTCAAATTCTCTGCCACCGAGTCTCCATCTCTCATCCTCAAGTTATACAACTTCTTTCTTAGGAATAGTTTATTTACCAGGGACTTAGACTGATACAACTTCCCCAAATTTTCCCATAAATCCTTGGTTGTAGCTTCCTCTGACACATTCAGTAATACTGAATTGGAGAGATACAATCGAATTGTTCTCTTTGCCTTTCGATTCATCTTTTTCCAGTCATCTGCAGAAGTCCCTGTAGGTACAGTACCTGGATCTACTGCGATCCAATGATCTCTGTCCACCAAAAGATCTTCCATCTTGAGATTCCATAGCTCAAAGATTTTCCCATTAAACTTCTCAATCTCCATTTTCGAATTGCTTGCCATTTCTTTTCACCTAAAAAACAATACCGCAGATCTCCCACTGTAACAAGGCTTATCATAGTCTCGATCCAAACCCTTGACGACAAAGGCGTCCCCCTGAAGCCAATAAAGCTCTGATACCAAATGTAAATTCTAACGTTGTACAATATCTACTACAAACTGATATTCATAAAAGAACAGAAAAGATACAATGGCAAATACAAACATTACACAGAGATTTTTCACCTAGAAACCCAAATCGGGAAAACCAACATATATTATATTCATACATTGTGTTACATTGTTTACAATATAATATACATATAGGAGCCAGCAGCATCCAAAACCCTAACCCAATGACCTGGATTAGTCCAAAACCCTAATTCCTTAACCGGAAATAAAAAAACCATCGGCAAAAACCATGTGCCGAAAAACCACCTAAATATCATGTGGTCCCGGAAATATGTCGTCTCGGTGCAAAAAAAAATTTTGGGGGCGCTGCCCCCGAACCCCCCTGCGCGCCCGGCGCAGACGCTTAGACACTACTAATCATGCAAAGAATATAACACATACCCAACACAATTGGAGTTTTGGAAATGTAAAAAGAGATTCATGTGTGTCAATCTAGTTCTGTTCACTTCATACATGATATGGTTATATTGAAATTATCGTGCAGACTATCAAATTGTTTAAAAAGAAAATTATATATGTTGATGCACACAAATATCAAGCTTGGGGTTTATGTTTGGGTTGGTTGTTGTTGTTGATTCAATATTGTGTCGATGATATGATAGAAGACTCCTGTGTATGATTGGGCATGCTTTTAATTATGTCCATGTTTGTTTTAAAGGCAACCATGTATACTAGATCAGGCTCGATTGTTGATTAAAGAATAGTGATTGTTGATTGTTTATCATGGTGTATTATTGATTATCAGGGATGAATGTTGAGCATAATATACTAAGAATTGTTGTGCATGTTTTGATTATTTTAAAAGGAAGAGATCAAGGTTAGTATATACAGTAATGTTGAATGGGAAGGGTTTTCATAAGTTATAAATGTAGAGACTGTTATGAATTAAGGAATTCTGGGAAATTTAATTATTGAGACAACATGCAGTTTTGTATACAATTGAGGAACAATGAATGTTTTGGTCTTGGAAGTGGATGATTTTTGGATTAAATTTGAACAAAGTTATGACTGTTGATTTATTTAATTTATTTTATGAACAATATCCATCTAATTCCCTGTCATTTTCTCACATTTTCGCTCAATACAAATCCCCTCACAATCCCAGATTCATTTTGCATGCCCTGTTCATTAAAATTAAATTAAAGCTCTGTATTACAATGATTAAGAAATAACACAAAGATAAATGACAACTGATATGTTTTGGTTATTGTTGCATAGTCAATCGTTTAATGAATTGTTGAAAGTAATCATGTTCGTACTCCCTTTCATTTTCTCACTTTTGTGCTCAATACAATCCCCTCAGATGTCCTTGTACCCTAATTCACCCCCTGCTCATTGACAATTATTAAATGAATTTTATGGTTTGGATTGCATGGGTCTGATGTGATTACTAAGCCAAACTTTGTTTCATAGTAAGAGAATGTCATGTATGTTTTGTTTAATAAGATAGTTGCTAATAATTGTTGCATACAGGATGAGCTTCTTCAACAAAGGAAGTCATGGATGAAATAATAGGGGCAAAGGAAGTTGGAATAGAGGGCCTAGAAGGCCCAGATTCTCAATACATTTCGATGCAAATCCTCAAGAGTTAGACCAACTTTTCTAAGCTGGATTTTTCAATTGGATTGGACAAGGGGTAGTCCAACCTAGACCAGAGAGGCCTCCTTTCCAGCCCCAACATATACCCAGTATCCCTGTGCCCCCTCATGTTTCATTTCAACTTGAAGTCCCTGAGAACGACATATGGCAGGAGATTGTTCACCCAACAATATCCCACCCTCGCGACTGGCCAAATTTGTCTTTACCTCCTCCTCCTCCACTTGTTAACCCAAATATCTAGATTTCCCCTACACACTCACTTGTACAGTCCTCCCATGCAAGAAAAAGACTCAAAAATGAATCCCACCATATGCATGATAAAGGAAAAGTTGTTGATGCCCCCTCTTCTCCTTCAAGTGATTAAGCCAAATCTGTTTCATCCTGCATGCACTTGAAAGATGATTGTTCTCATGTCATCAGTGAGACCAAGCCTCAGGGTTCTACACAGCCTAAGGCTAATTTAGGGAAGTCAAAAGGGGATAGCAACAACAAAAGAAAAATTGCCTCTCAAAGTGGCAAATATGGTTTTTGATTATACTTTATTATTGTTTTATTGAGGACAATGGACTGCTAAAGATTTTGGACAACATACTATTTTTGGATATTTTGGACATTATATGTTTGGATATGATTTGAAATATCATTGACATTTAATTTTTAGATTATGAAAATGATTATGGGATCCACAAGGAGGGATGTGTTTGATTTATTGTCTAGTATGTTTACTTTTGTTAAGAAATTAAAGGGAGTCACAAGGGGTCCCACCTACTAGTTATTATTTATTAAAAGACCCTTATTATTATTTATTATTATTAATTCTTCCCCTAAACTAAAAGTTAGTTGAGTTTTAGTTAACTTAACTAAATGATGTGGTTGAACTACTTCAACTAATTTAGAATGCATAACAGCCAAATGAGAAGGATGAACAAGGGGAGAATAGAAGGAGAAAGCATACTAAGGTTTGCTCTTGAGTTTTATTGAGATAGTTCAGTTTTCATTCATTCTTCAATTCATCAAAGGCCTAATTCTCTTTTATGAAAATAGGGTCCTATTGTAGACAAAAAGGTTAAAAGTTGAATCATATCATTCAGACGTTTGTTTTCAGAGGTGTTGATCTATCTTTCATAGTCTGTGTAGATTTGTCTATTTATGAATTAAATTTCATGACTGATAAAGGATATTGTGCAGAGTCAAGTGGGAAGCAGCCTATGGAAAGCTGATCCATATTTTAAAGTTCAGTTTTTACTTCTTGTCAGTGTCCTTTTGTATGGTTTTCATCAGGGATATCTAAGTTTGACCTTGGTCCATGCCCCTCACAAGGATTTTGTAAAGAGAACAATTCTTTTTATTTCTTGGAATCAAATAAAACTATGTCTATTCTGTCTCATCTATGTTCATATGTGACTTGGTATTTTTTCTTTTGATCTCCACATTTTCTTTTGCAATCTGATATATTCAAAAAATTGTATAAAAATGTTATATTTTTGCAACAATATTTTAGTAAAAAAATTAGCCTATGCCCTTGTAATTAATACTTGTGGATGGGAAACACTCTTTGAGACTATAAACATAAGGTAACATTCCCTACTATCTTGCCTTAGCCAAGAAAGATCTGAAAATGCTCGAGTAAGATAATTTCATATATTTTCCTCAACAAGCGGTAGGCAGTAAACCCCAGATACCTACTCACACATATACCTCTTTGAGTAGGATTCCCAAGCCATTGTTCCCCAGTTTACAGAGGGCACCCCCAATAGCAGCACAACAACTGATAACACAGAGGCTTCCCACTAAGGCAGAGGACATTGCAAAGTACATGAGGGAGTATGCAGTATTGGGTCGTGACTTCCATCAGGACATGACCCTGGTCGAGTATTGTGAACTCAAACTCAAGAACCGACCCAGAGAGCCTCATAGAGGAGGACAACAACAAAAACAGGGACATAACATTCATTTCATTCGGAAAGTGGGTAAACTCACTATACCTTATTTTGACGGATCGCCCAAATGCACAGCCAGAGCTTGGGTACAAAATATTGACACGTAGTGCAAGCTCAACCAGATGACCGAGACAGAAGCCATCAATTTCGCTACCCTACACTTGGAGGGTGAGGCACAAGAGTGGTGGAATCACAAACTAGTGACGTTGGGACATAGTCACATCACCTCATATAGGGAGTTCACATAGAGACTCATGGACATGTTTGATAGGAGGGATCCATAGATCCATTTTAGGGATCTAGCCCAGTTGAGACAAGCTGGCACAACAAAGGCATTCATCATGGAGTTTCAATGGGTGGTAGTGGTAGTGATAGATATATTTGAGCCCAGGCTAATCATGTTATTCACAAAAGGGCTCACAGAACCCTTGAGAACATGGGTGAAGGAATACATGCCTCACACTTTGCAATATGCCATCTTACGCACCTGACATTTGGTAGACTCAATGCCAAAGAGTAAAACCTTTTCCAAACCCTTAATACCACAGAGGGAACGAGACAGGAAGACATTCCAGAGAGAATGGAAGGGAAAAGAGAAGTTGGATGATGAGACAAGGTGAGAGATTATGAGGAAGAAGCTTTGCTTCACCTACAAATACCCTTGGGTCCTAGGCCAGAGGTGCATGGCCAAGGGAGAGATTCATTATATAGAGGTGGCAACAGATAGTGTGGACAATGACGAGGAGGATCATGATAGTGGATCCACTAGCTCAGAGGAGGAGCCAACACAAGCAGAGGAGCAACCTCCACGTAGACCATTGACACCGACATGGACTCACTCACCAGTAGTGCCACAACCTCATGAGCATGCTAATAGGTGAAAACCAGCAAAGGGAGGATTCATAGAGACCCTTTATGGTGTTCCCAGGTATGATACCCTCCAGATCAGAGGGACTATTTAGGGACAATGGACAATTATCCTGACAGATGGTGGGGCCACCCACAACTTCATTGATGCTTCATTGGTATTGAGACATGCACTTCAGATAGAAGAGTTTTAGGGGTTTGATGTTGCAGTAGCATATAGCCATACAATGGAGTGCCTAGACAGAGTTTCAGACTTGGAGATTAATTTAGGCAACTACACAGTGAGAGACACATTTTATGTGGTTGACCTATTTGACAGAGATGTGGTATTTGGAGTCCAGTGGATGATCACTTCGGGAAAAATCACCACCAACTACCAAACCTTGGAGATGGGGTTCAGAGACAGTGACGGGAAGAGGGTTGTTCTGAGAGGCATGTTAACAGAAGCACCCAGGACAATTTTGACCAAGAGGATGGAGAGGATATTCAAACATGGGGAGGTAACATATGTCACAGAGTGCTTGATCACTAAGGATTCAAAGGGTTAACAATAGTATAAAACAAATATCAAGAACTTGTTGGGATGACATCAACATGTTTTTGGGTTGATTCCACCAGGGAGACCACCTAACAGGGGTTTTGAGCACACCATGGAGTTGGAGGAGGGGGCCAAACCTATGATCACACCACCCTATCGTCATCCTATGAGGTTCAAGGATGAGATAGAGAAAGCAATTAAGGAATTTCTAGAGATGGGGCACATCAGACCTAGCAACAGTCCATTCACTTCTTCAGTTGTCTTAGTTTCTAAGAAGGATTGTACCATGAGGATGTGCATTGATTACCAAGACTTGAACAAGAAAACCATCAAGAACTAATATCTTATCCTTCACATTGACAAGTTGATGGATGAACTACATGGGGAATTTTTCTTCTCGAAGATTGATCTACGCTCTGGGTATCATCATATCAACATTCGAGAGAAGGACATAGAGAAGATGACATTTCGATGTCATTGTGGACATTTCGAGTTTATGGTTATGCCATTCGGGCTAACCAATGCATTGGATACATTTTAGTCTTGCATGAACCACATATTCAAGGATTAGTTGAGGAAATCAGTCTTGGTTTTCTTCGACGACATCTTGGTCTACAACAAGACATGGCAGGAGCATATGAGGCACTTAGATGAGGTATTGAGCATCATGGAGGCACAATCACTATACACCAAAGAGTCCAAGTGTGAGTTTGGTATGACAGAGATACTTCACTTGGGCCACATCATCAATGCACATGGGGTATAGGTGCACTAGGCGAAGATTAGGTCCATTATGGATTGGCCAACGCCTAAGAATGTGACAGAGTTGAGGAGCTTCTTCAGGTTATGCAACTATTACAAGTGGTTTGTCAGGGGTTTTTCTCAACTTGGAGCACCACTGAAAGATATAACCAAGCACGGGGCTTTTATATGGACTAATGAGTCACATAAATCCTTTGATCACATTAAGGAAGTCATGTGCACATGTCTATTGTTAGCATTACCATACTTCACTCTACCATTTGTATTAGAGTGTCATGCATCCAACGATGGTATCGAAGCAGTTTTGATGCAGGGAGGACACCACATTGTATTTGAGAGAAAGAAGTTCAGTCAGACTGAGAGGTTGTACTCCATCTATGATAATGAAATGCTAGCAATCATGCATGCCTTAACGAAATTTAGACAATATTTGGTGGGCAGCAAATTCGTGGTCAAAATAGATCACAACAACTTGAAGTATTTCCTTGAGCAGAAGGACCTCTGTGAGCACCAACAAAAATGGGTGACAAAGGTACAAGAATTCAACTTCGACATAGAGTATTTCAAGGGAAAGAAGAACATTGTGTCTGATGCACTATCTAGGAGACTTGCAACATGTTATTTGATGGAGATTTCAGTAGAGTAGAAATCCCACTTGTTAGTAGAATATTCCAAGAACCAATTCGCTTGCAAGATTCTGGATGGAGAGATCCAGGATGACAGGTATAGGGTCATTGACAATGTCATATTATATAAGGACAGAGTCTATTTGGTACCAGATTCAGGGCTCAAGAAGAATATCCTCGCAGCAGTTCATGATTCACCACTAGCAGAATATCAGGGGTTTTTCAAAACCTACAGGTAGATCAGAGAGAGGTTCTCATGGAAGGGCCTCAAACAGGATGTTATGCGATACATCAGTGAGTGTGTGACTTGCCAGCAGAACAATTCAGAGCATACGCTTCTAGCAGGGCTACTTCAGCCACTTCCCATTCCAGAGCATAAATGGGAGAGCACATCGATGGACTTCATCACATGTCTACCCAAGGTCCAGGGTAAGGACTGCATCTATGTAGTGGTCGAAATATTGACCAAGTTCGTTCACTTCTATGACATATTGACATAGTACAACACAGTTCAGGTAGCTGAGTTAGTCTTCATAGAGGTCTTCAGACTTCATGGGTTGTCGAGGAACATCATTAGCGACAGGGATAGTCGATTTATTGGGACATTCTCGAGTGAATTGTTTAGATTGGTGGGGACCGAGTTGACACCTAATACCAATTATCACCCTCATATAGATGGGCAGACCGAGATCGTCAACAAGTGGGTTGAAGGGTATTTGAGGAACTATGTGGGTGGACAACATAGATCATGGGTCAGGTGGATGCATTTAGGAGAACATTGTTACAACATCACTTTCGACATGTCTATTGGTATGACACCGTTTCGAGCATTTTACGAGTATGATGCTCCCACTTTGATAGACTTGATTTTTGGGGAGAGTAGATATCCTAAGGAAAAGGATTGGATCACAAAGAGTCAGGAGATTCTCAAATTGCTAAAAGATAACCTGGAGACAATAGAGAATCGACAGAAGATGAGTATGGACAGACACATGACAGAGCAAAACTTTGAGGTTGGGGGTTTAGTTTTCTCGAAACTCCAACCTTACATAAAGTAATCTGTGAAGAAGAGTGGGGTTGAGAAGCTCAAGCCCAGATTTTATGGACCTTACATGATCATGTGTCGGGTAGGGGAGGTTGCCTATGAGCTAGAGCTTCCAGAGGGGAGGAAGATTCATAACATGTTCCATGTATCTTGCCTCAAGAAGGCAGTGGGACAATTCATCAACACATCATAGGAGCTTCCCCCATTGGACGAGGAGGGACAGTTGGAGTTGGTTCTGGAGGAGGTACTAGAGTTCCAAGAGCGGAAACTGAGGAGCAGGGTCATCAAAGAATTTTTGATCAAATGGAGAGGGCTTCCAGTAGAGGATGCTACCTGGGAGAGCGAGCAGTTGTTGCAGCACCCTGGATTGGTCTTACTTGAGGACAAGCAATTTCTGGAAGGGAGGACTGTAATGTCCCTTTCCAAATAGGAGCTCTAGAGAGGAGGATTAATGGTAGAAACAACCCCGTTAGACTATAGCTAGGGCCATAAAGGTGTAAACATGGTTACTAGAGGTCATTCCAGTCAAAGGTGTTATAATCAGAAAGTTACATTGAGCTAAAAGTGGCTAAAAGCGCTTTTAATCCAACTTGATCTAAAAATGGAACATTATAGCTAAAATTAGAAGTCAACAACGAATTAGCATTTTAGGCAGCTATAAGAGAAGGTACAATGACCTAATTCATCATTATGTAGATTTTGACTTGTCACTGAGGAGAGAGGTGCATCTCAGGAGAGGTAGCTCAGTGGATTCCAGGAGGAATACACCAGTGGTTGATTTCGGTGTTGAGAGACACACCCTAGTCACCGTGGATATCACACAGGTCTTCCATCAGTCTTCAAGAGTAGTTCTACATGATTCAACAGCAGGGGCACACTTGTTCAAGGAGAGGGCACAACTTCTGAGGAGGTTTAGTGGATCGACTTTTCCCATAGAGGGAGAGTTCATAGATTCCCCTCTGACCCATTTGAGAGGCAAGCCATACACATCTTTTTCCTAGTTTCTCGTCAGATTCTGACGAAGGAATCATTAGGGGCACATTTTTTGGACATTGAGAGTGCGACACTTGGGGATGACACATTCTTGGTTCTCGACCGATCATCAGATCAGATCCAGGGAAACCCTTCTGACCCATTTCATAGTAGGCCAGGATCATCAGTTCGAGACACTTACCAGCCGATTCCAACGGTGGAATCACTAGGGCATAATTTTCCAGTAGCAGAAGGGCGCATTCCCCCAAGGGGATCCATCCAAGGTCCATACACACCAGTAGAGGACCAGACAGTCCCCAGGACTGAGATGTAGAGCAGGGCGCACTATTTGGGATAGTTTCCAGGCAATTCCGAGAGGTTTAGCCACCAGGGCGAACTTTCCAGACTTGCAGCAGTTGCCGTATGAGTTGTCATAGCCTGCAATAGATCTTCATCTCATCCATTGCATTCCACAACATCCTTCTAGTATCGGGTATTATTATTTTAGTTGCTATTGCATTCCGACTAAGATCCTTTTGTCATTTGATCTAGCCGAGTGATTTATTTTACTCAGCTGCATTCAACATTGTACTCACAGAGATATCATAATATAAGATTTGCAGTCTTTTGTCTCAGTTACTATCTATATGATCATTTATATGCTGTAACAATGAATTATCTACATTAGACATATCATATTAGTAGTATTTCCTAGACTAGCCAAGTCATGAACATTACAGTTTCCTTCTAAGAGGTCACAAGTTCAAATCCAAAAGGGGTAGGGTGTGTATACCTCCGTAGACTTTAGCAGTTAGTCAAATAATTGTGCGGAGATGATCCCTTGTATCATAAATAAGGAGTAAGGGGGTCTCATACATCAATATAATGTTTGGCTTAACTATAACCTTCAAATTAAATCATTATTATTAATAATCTTGTGTTAATAAGTTTTAATAAAATTAAAATTTATTAAATTTTTTAAGATAAAATTATAGTAATATATAATATTTTATAAAATTTTAAAACTTATTTCTTAAATATTATATTATTAATTATTTAAAATAAACTAAAATACGGATGTCTTGCAAATTGCTGAAAAGATTCAACATTTAATATGAGAGTTGCAATCCTTTTCCACCATTTATATAGGGTTGCAAGCCTTTTTGGATAAAGTTAATGGTTTACTAAATCTCCTTACAAATTGCTGAAAAGATTCAACATTTAGTATGAGAGTTGCCATCCTTTTCCACCATTTATATAGGGTTGCAAGCCTTTTTGGATAAAGTTAATGGTTTACTAAATCTCCTTAGTTAAAATACATAATAAGATATACATTAATATAAATACCTTTTCATGTCAAAGTTTCAAACGATACAAAAATGTGCTTAATTTTATTTATAGAATAAATATTAAAATGTGGACAACCTGAAAACTAAAGATTTTTTTTTAGAATTAATAGAGTGTTTTCAATGTAAGTTAAAGACAATAAACTTTATACTAAACCTTATTTTTTATTTTACATCAGAAAATCTACACATATAATATCTTGCATAACTGCCTAAATAAATCATATTGTTTCTTAACAAGTACAAATAAGTCTGTACAGCTCTATGTTTATTCTGTATGTACTGGTCTGATCTTGGTATGATTTTGCACTGAACTAGTTTTCTCAGCTGGCTTCAGAATATTGTAAATGAATTTATACTTTATATAAATTTGAGATAATTTTTCTTGGGGAAAAAAAAGTCTGTACCTGTTCTTGGATCATCAAGATATCCATAATAACAAGTATTTTCTGACAATTATACATTTATATATACATATGTATTCAAAACTGATGGTGTACCTGTAATAATCTGTTGATATTGTAAGGAAGCATGTTGATGTTCATGCCAGACAATTATGAGTCCTAATGTTATCTCTACTATCATGTTTTAGTAAGACAAACTCTTAGTCAATCAGAAGCAGTTTAAACCCTCTTTTTTATATAACGTTAATAGTGTGCTAAATTTTTATAAATAAAAATATTAAATAAAAAAATTATGCATATTTTGAAAAACTTACTTTTATAAAGTTAAAATTTTAAATATAATAAGTTTACTTGGGTATAAGGTTAAATTGTTTTTTATATTACATTAATAGTTTGCTAAATTTTTATAAATAGAAATATTAAATAAAAAAAATTATACATATTTTGAAAAACTTATTTTTATAAGGTTAAGATTTTAAATATAATGAATTTACTTGGGTATAAGGTTAAATTGCAATGGTAATATATTGTTGGTTTCATAAGGCCACAAAACTAAGCATGGGTGTATATAAAAAATATTAATGATTAAAAAATTCACTTAAGTATAAATTTAAATTGCAATGGTAATATATTGTTGGGCTAAGAAGGCCACAAAACTAAGGATAAGAGTGTATATAAAAAATGATGGGTGTTATAGTTGTTTTATTGTTTAATAGTTTGATATGGTATAGTGCACCAATCAACAAGTATTAAATTTTTGCATGCATCATCGTTTAATGCATCATTCCATTTGTACCAGAGTGGGAGTTTTGAGGACATCCCCTAGTATCCACAACATGCAAGCAATTAACATTTATTTAGGAGATGAAGGACTTGGTTTGAAATACCATCATTGTGGGAAAATGGAGAATTCAGGAATAGGATTTAGGTGCACAGACGATCTAGATTTGGCAGTAGTTGAACCTCTAGCAAGTGTTACCTGTGCTTTTGGAATGCTTGTTGGTTCTTGCTGCAATTTTTTGATTCATGGAAATCTCGTGTAAGATCCCCAACTATTTGTTGTCCAGAATCTGAGTTTTCTGGTTCACAACTTTTGTCAAACAGTTTGGTTGTTGTAAATTCTAACCTTGTACAATATCTACTGCAAACTAATATTCAGAAAAGAACAGAAAATATACAATGACAAATACAAACATTACACAGAGATTTTTCACCTGGAAACCCAAACCGGGAAAACCAACATATATTATATTCATACAGTGTGTTACATTGTTTACAATACAATATACATATAGGAGCTTGTGGCATCCAAAACCCTAACCCAATGACCTGGATTAGTCCAAAACCCTAATTCCTTAACCGGAAATAGAAAACCATTGGCAAAAACCATGTGCCGAAAAACCACCTAAATATCATGTGGTCCCGAAAAAAAAATTTCGGGGGCTCCGCCCCCCTACACCCCCCTATGCGTCCGGTGCAGACGCTCAGACACTACTACTCCTACAAAGAATATAACACATACCCAACAGTTGTAAACCTAATTACCCTTGTAAGAACCACTTCTATACTATTGTCCCAACTTTCTTTTAGTTTGCGAACTAGTGTTTAGTGACGTACACCTCATTAACAATCTTTACCATACTTCATTTAGGTGGTTGTCCCAATATTTTATTTGTTGTCATAATTATATCAGCTGATTGGTTGAGACATTTCATCAAACAATTTGTGACATATGGTTCTAGCTTTCATCATAGGCTTTGTTTCTTATGTATGGTGGTTGTTTTGGCATGAAATGACATGTAAATTGCACAAGAAATACATAGGAAACAATACTAAGAAAAACCAATACACAATAAATCCAAAATAACTTAGATCTAATTTTATTATTTAATTTGCTAACCTCAATACATGAGTGAACGGATCTGATGTAAGTCTGATACAAAATTATATGGCTGATGTAGAAGGCTCCAAACACTAAAAATATGCAGCAAACCAACTCTAGAAACCCTCTAAAGGGTACCCACAATAGATCTCCTCCAAGGATGCAATCTGCCACACAATAACCAAGCTACCAAGTGCCAATAATTCGCCCTGCTTCAATTTTCACCCAACAAGAGAAAGGGGGTTTAACCCACCAAAGAAATGGCCAATATACCCTCCAAAGAGGTGCCCAACCAATATATAACTCAACCACACTCTAATATGCAAGATTTGGAACAAAAGGAAGAAACCTTTGATGAAGAGTATGCCCTCCTTGGCCAATAATTCACCCAACTATGATAATAAATAAATATGAGGAAGAAAAACCCTCGGAAGTGCCAAGGAAAGTCGCTCTAGAGGTAGTAGAGGTGCCCAAGAGATGTTCTCTACAAAATCCCACTGGTAGAAAGCAATTTCAACTCCTCTAGTTTGTATAGTGTGCCCCACCTGCAGAAATCCTCCAATAGTGCACCCTCTTCTCAAATAATAGTTGTCATGGATTTGATCTGAGTATAATGGTACCTGTAGAACATTTGGATAGAGTGAGATCCCCCCAATGAAACCAATCCCTCTAGATAGAGTGGATCTTTCACCACTGAAACTATATATAGGGTTTTACTCCAAACCCTAAGTCTCCAAAGCTCTTTGAGCTCTCCACAATCTCAACTCAAAAACACAACATGCTTAGAGATGAAATGAGCCCCTCATTCTTTTTTATACCCTTTTCACCTTTTTCCTCCTCAAGTGACTTTTTAATTTATCTTTAATATTTTTCTAAAATTACTTTATTACTTTATTATCTTTTTAACCCCGAAAAATGATTAATCCACCCTTATGACTTCTACTGTCATTGGAAGTCACTTTTGATCATCCCAACCTGTAGATATTTTTGTCCCGGTTCCAACAAGCTATTGGTACTTCTAAAAGAAACAAGCTCCAAATAGTACCTTTAGTGCAATTGATTAAAATATGCCCAATAATAACCTTGTTTTGTGAAAATCCCTGGAATGCAAAGGAACCAAGAACAAGCTATGCAGAAACGATCACGATGATGAATAATGGTGAATAAAATAGTTGGGCCCACCATTTAAAATAATTAAAGTGACTTCTAAGGTTATTTCCTTTATTAATCATAAAGCCACTATATAACCTTTATTTAATTAACTAATGTCACTTTAGGATTTAGCTTTAATAAGCTAGTAACATCAATTAATCTCTATAGTCTCCCCTTTCCCACTGATTATAGCCTACAAGGAGAGTGTATAGGCTAATCTGTCATCCTCTGAGTAGTCATTTGGAATGGGATCTTACATCTCCATAAAAAAGTGGTATCAATGGAAGGTTTGGATTATAGTGATGGTGGTTATAGCTCTTATAGTGGGACAATCTCTCTTATTATCAAGTCTTATTCATTTTCTCGCCTAGTTCTTTTTATGTATATATTCATTCCTAGGTCAGTTTCCATTGGAACATATGGTGAAGTAAGTTTGGGCCAGGGTCTTTATTTTGGGCTACTAGTTTTTTCTCGGTACAAATTTGGGAATTGGGGATTCCTTTACACAAAGGTGACAATGGTTATAGGTTTGAATTATGGTGATGGTAGCCATTACTCTTCTAGTAGGAAACTTTCTCTAGTTTACAAGTATAATTTTTATTTTCGTTTGGTTCTCCTTCTTTGTCTATTTCATCCCTGGGATTGTTTCCATCATAATTCACAATGAAGAAAATTAGGGTCTCGGTCTTTATTTCATCTCTAAGTTTCAAAGAAAGTGCAAGGCACTTGGAGGCTTTTTCCATGTTTAGTCAAGTAGAGACCTTTTCTCTAGTTCCGCCATTTCTCGTTTGGATCAAATAGTAGAGACACCAAACATGGATAATAAAGGCATTATGGAATTCAAGAGAATTCTGAGAATGCATGAAGAGAGCATATAGTCCAACAAGAGCTCATTGTTCTTAGTGACAACATAGGTTCACAAAAACAAGCCCCATTGCATTTTTTAGTATGTCAATGTCATGATCTTGTTGGTCCATCAAAAGTAGAGGATTGATATCTTAGAAGTTGAATGTATCATGTTGCAAAATCTAGCTCTAAATCTTCGAAAATACTCCTTCTCCAGAACCTTAAACGACATGGTATCCGAGAATTATGCTCAAGCTAATATTAAAGATGATGAAATAGTTCACCAACTAAAGAAGTCGATGGATATTAAACAACAAAACTCTCCCCCGTCAAATGTTGGCCAAGATGAAGCAAACAATAACCATGTCTTATGTTAATATCAATGTTTTTCAGTGTTATTAGGATCCTAGGTATTTTTTTCAAATAGGCTACATGCAAGAAAACTTGGAATGTACATCATATAACTTGTTGTGAACTTCTTCTTGTTGCAGTAGAGAACTACTTATTTTGTTTTATGAAGTACTAGGCAGTCCTATGTATATGTTGTTAGCTTCGCTACAACCCTTATTACGATTTTCTTTTCTATTTAAAAAAATGCTATTAGGAGTAGTATTTGGTTTCATGTATTGGATTAAGATTAAATGCTACCAAAAAGTACATGACCTCACTTGAGGTAGCTTTAATGATAACTATAAGGGATACTGACTTTCATGTGAATACTATCTAGGCTAAAACTACTTTTTGGTCTTAGAATAAGACCTAAAACTACTTTTGATTGGCTAAAAGCTCATCTTCTTCAAATGTGAGGAAACAAGTTAACAACCCGAGATCTAAAATCATCTAGCAAGACCTAAAAACATCTAGCAAGAGTGAAAATATGCCCCCTTACAAACAATCAATAAATTATCTTTGATAACATGCTTATACTTAAACAACAATGATAAATAAAACCACATTTACATATAACATTAAATTATGATTATCCTAATTACCAATCAACTAAACTAAATAGGTTTTGCAACCTTCAAATAAAAATACCATTGATACCACATTACATAAATCTTATTTATTAAAAAATATTGTCATTATTATGTCTTCGAACAAATAAAAATAGAGTTGACATATCTATAGAGAAGAGATTTAACACGGTAGACTAAGTGCATGTTATAAAGTGATAATTTTATAATGCGCGAAAGATCTTTCCAGCGTGAGTTCTCTCTTTGGTCTTTACACGCTACTGACTAATTGATTAGACCATTAAACAATATAATAATTCATTTTATGAAATATTAATCTGCTTCTCTAAAGAAAAGTTATGGACATTAGCGAAAGAATGGATGCCCAAAGCTTTTTAATAATTTCATTGTTGTCACTCTCAAGAGGAGTCCAATTATTATAGAAGACGAGTAAAATCCACACATGCGAATAAACTTTGTGGTATATATTCCTTTATAAAACAAAGATGATAATGAAAGCGGATGTATCACGACAACAATAAAGTTTACATTATCAATATTGAATTGTTATTATTATTCTCTACTCAGAGCTCAAAAACTATTGTAATGAGTTTATGTTTGACCTTGCATTAATTCAAACATTTTTATGTTATTTTAACTTTTTATTATAGTTTGTAATTTTTTTATTTATATTTTACAATTTTTTTTTATTTGTTTACAATATTATTGGTTTTAATATTTAAAGCATTATTACAATATTGGTGGCAGAGTAATATGAAACTATGTTTTTTATTAAATATGAGTATGTCAAAATTGAATCCTTCTTCACCTTTTTAAGGGATTCAAACCCATTCTAGAAGGGCCATTCAAAAAACGCTTTTAAAAAAATGTAATTTTTTGAAATCGCTCATTATTTTGTGATGGACAATAAATATCATAAAATGACAAGAGAATGGTCATATTTTCAATAACCCATCAATGTCCTCACTTCCAATGTTTAGTTTGTCAAAGACCATTGGCTCATATCACAATACTTGCCTTTGACATTTAAAGACTAAAACAATATCTATTATAGTTGACTCTTATCTATTCCTTGATACAGTGTACCCTTCGATGGCATTAAATCCATCACATAGCTCACAACTAGATAAATATCCTACACCGTATTGATGTATACACTATTTTATGTGTCACTTAATGAAAGCTTCTCAAAGAAGCTTAGTGATCTTGTCTTTGTGAATCCCCACTTGAGTTCATGTGTTATGAATATTGTCGATTCTTGTCAATATGAGAATTGGTAGTGCATTTAGTTTACATACTTATGTTTTTGAATCCCACATTCACCATAATGTCATTTGCTTCATTATATTTGCCTCCAACACTTGTCATAATGCCATTTCCTTTGTTATTTTGCCTCCACTCTTGGATTTGTAAAACACCAAAACAATTAACCATAGGTTATAGATGTAAATTGTAATGACATTGAGAGCTTAATACTAAGATAATTACAAATGAGTTGTTCAATGTCAATTTTGAAGAGCAAACAATAGACATTGAGCGAACCCAAGGAATTCAGGTCATCTCTCTTTTTACATGTTCACATATTCCATCTCTCTAATAGTATATAACATTTTTATTTATAGTTATTTTATTGCATTCATAATGCTATGTGTTTACTTGTTAAAATTCATGACATGGTTATGACTTCGGTATCTAATATGATGATTGTTTCATCACATTGATAGGCCTATCAATCACATAGTGTGTAATTCATGACATCCCCACTAATATAATATATATTGAAAGAAAAATGCATGATTAAGAATTGAATGTAAATCTCTCAACAATCCGCCATTTTTTTACAAGTTTGGTCCAATGCATCATAAAGATAATGCACAATTTTTCTTTGTTTCACATAAAACTATTAATGATTACGTTTGGGATTAAAAATGTTATTAAGCTTTGTGAAATTTTGTAACTTGTATGTTCTTGATTAAGTTTAGATATGAGCATGCAGAAAATGAACCTTGCCAACATACAAAACTTAAAATTGGGATTACAACCATAAGAATTGTGATTATGTTTGACATTTAATTTATAGCATCATTAAATCCTCTCTCCCTTGTTCTTCAAAATGGTCATCCCCATTTTCTCAATTCTATGCATATTTGTCTATCCCACTCTTTCACTTTCTTCTTCTTCTTTCTACCAAGATTGACATTAGTGTTACGATACTTTGTAAATATTTTGAGAATGCCCTATAGTTATCTTTCTCCCTGCCTCATCCCAAGCCCAAGATCAAGGATATGTATCCTTTGTAGCATTAATGCCTAGTGTTATTGCACAAGTTGTAGGTTGGGAAAATCCTGACCCAACCACCAATTGGCGACAACTAGGAGGGCACCTACCCACTGTCACCTTAGGCAGGTGTCCCCGTCACTTTAGAGGTGAGGTAGTCACCTCAAGGGGGGAATCCCAGTGACCTTAGGGGGAAATGAGACTGAAAAAGATGAAGATGAATATGATGTTCCTAAAGGTCAATTCTAAGTGGTGTGAAGATCTTGGGAAATAGTCTTGGGAAGGTTCAAGGGTTTCCAAATGAGTTGTGTGACCTACCAAGTGTGAAGTACTTGCCCGAGACACAATAAAACCAAGTATACGATGCAATATAATCAATTGGAAAATAAATTTAAGATTGTTGTCCCTAATAGCGACTGTTAGTAACAATATATATCAACAATGAAATGGCACAATAAGCTGCTACACAAGTGCTAGAAATCAAGTGAAAGATACAAGAGATATACTAGATAAACACTAGTGAAACTCAATATTCAAATGTTGATGTTTGGACAACATCAAGAAGACATTCTTCCATATATATATATATATATATATATATATATATATATATATATATATATATATATATATATGGCATGATGTTTATAATACAACATATAAATATACATAATAAATAAGTAGTTACTTATTATCCAAGGGACACATCCTTTCATGGATGGTCACCATACATTCTCTATATATGGAACTCTCATCATTGTAATAATATATCAATCTATTATAATCATTTTGTCTTATCATTTTCTATTGTACTTGTGTCTCTGTGTGTGGTTATTCTTCTTGTGATCTTGGTTATTATTGTTTCTATTATTCATGGTTTATGCTTTAGTTCATGTAAATTTGTAAAGAAACTAAATGTAATTGAACAACATTAAACTCCAACATGGTATTAGAGCAACGTTCTTGAAAAAAGACTATTGCACATGCATTGACCTTCTACAACAACTCACCGTACCTTTCCTGCAATTCATTGTTTTTTTGCAACTGCAACTCAGGTTAAGGTTTTTGCACTCTTCCAACAACCATGGTGAATTGTATCTTGGTGGAAGATAGGCTTCATGGAACAACCAACTTTAGTTCTTGGAAATCTAGATTGCTCATCACTCTAGAAGAGAGTGACCTAATAAAGTACGTTGAAGAAGTTGTACTAGAATCAACTGATGATGCAGAAAAATCTCAATGGAGGAAGAATGATGCAGAAGCCAGAAAGATCATCATCTATTATGTGAGAGACCATTTAATCCCTCACATATCCAACTTGAATACAACTAAGCAGATGTACGACACCTTGAAGAAGTTGTTTGAGAGCAACAACACCAACATAACACTTTCCTTGAGACACCAACTTCAGAATCTCAAGATGACGAAATCATATATAGTTGCCACCTTCTTCATGAATATTTCAGAGATCAGAGATCAGTTGGGTTCTATTGGTGAAATAATCTTTGATAGAGAACTTGCCATGATTACCCTTAATGGTCTTCCAAGACATTGGGAGCCATTCATTCAAAGTATCAGTGGGTGACCCAAATTTCCCAAGTTTGATCGTTTATGGGCAGAATGTAGTCAAGAGGAGACCAGACTTGCAGCTAGAGGCATGCGATGTTCCCATCATGATGACAATCTAGCCCTTGCTACTCATGCATGGAAAAGAAAATAAAAAATAAGAGGTTTTGGAAAAACATTTAAAGGAAGGAAGTCAACACCAACTTCAGAACGTAAAAAGAAGGAAATGTCAAAGATTCAGTGCTTCAGATGTGACAAGTATGGCCACTATGTGAAAAATCATCCTACATTGAAGAAAGAAAAGCAACATGCTTCCACTGATAATGTTGATTCAGAACCCCCTCAGAGGAATTCAAGGAATGCAAGCATGAACGATGAAGAGTTCTTCTTCATTTCAACCCTCTCGGATATGGTTCCTACTAGTAATGATAGTTGGTTGATTGATAGTGATGCTTTTAGACATATGACTGGATATAAAGAGAACTTTACATATCTAGTAGAGAAAGAATCTCGTTTGCATGTTATAATTGGTGATGATGTCAGATATACTATGAAGGGAGTTGGATCCTGTAATATCCCCCGGTAGTGCCCCAGTTATATTATGAATTGTAATCATGTTTATGAATTGTAATCATGTTTTGTAGGCTGGTGAGACGAGTATTGATAAGCTGGTGGGCTTATGTGTTTATTAGGCCGGAGAGCCTAAGTGTTAAGTCCAGGAGCCTGATTTTGTATATGTAATTATGCAGATCATTAATATAATATATAAACATCGCTACATGTCGAACGACCATGAAGAAAGAGTGATGGGGGACTAAGCTTCCACAATATGGGTAAGGGAGAGGGGGATGAGAGGTAGGAAGAAGGGCTAAGCTTGAGGGCTTAAGTCCTTAGGAATAATAATTTATTATTATTCCAAAGTGGTGTGAAAGGTATGTTTTTATCCTAAGTCCCGGGAGAGGCAATGCATGCATCCCCAACGTGTGCAAAAGGGAACGCATACTTGATGGAGTGCATGCATCTTCATGGGAAACATGTGTCGGCCTAGGCACATGCAATTTAACCCAAGAATTGAGTCAGGATGGGGGTTGGTCCTCCATTCTGTTGTTAGTTGTCTGAACCGTTGGAGTCCGTGAATGACCTCTGCTTAATTTTCCTGTCATGCAATCCTGAAAACTAGAACCAGAAGTCGACTGGTGTATTTTTGTGAATTCTGTGGCCTCTGTATTCGTCCTTTGCAATGTTCACGTACGCACCTGAGACTCGAAATCCATCACCTAAGTCATTATGTGAACCTTCCATACTCCACCTGAGTTCACTGGAATCCTTCCCGAGAATCATTTTGTCTCTACACTGGACCTCTGCATAGCCACGCACCTTTGAAGCCTACCCGTGTCTTCTGTGAAACCTGAGCAATTGTCTATGCCGAGTGTTATAATTATGGGTTGTTGTGGCCATGCAGTACCTTGGCTAAGTATGATTGGCTACCGTCATCCATTCCTTGTTGAGCCTTGTTGTCCTCCTTGTTCTGGAACAAAGCTAAAGAAGCAGGCTATTAGGCTTGTGTGAAACACTCTTTCCAGGTGAGAGAGGTGGTTGTGGATGAAGAAGCAGGTTGTCAGGCCTATGAGCGACTCTCTCCAGGTGAGAGAGTGCACATAGGAAGTGAGAACTCTTGGAAGGAGTCCTATAGCTGCCACATAGCTCAGAGAATTTCGGTCCTGTCTGTTGCTGAAGCCCAAGGCAAGGGAGGTTTAGCAACCGAAGGATTGTCTTGGTGACAGTGAAGGTGTATACTCCTAGGGTGGGACATGCATGTGGGGAATGAGAGTCTGTGAGCAGTGGGCATAATTTTCTCCTGGGGAAGAATCCTTCCTCATAAACTGTGTGTCTTTCGTTGACCTTGCCTAGCCTAGGATTCCCTTGCCCGGTGGAGCTTAGTCCCAGCTCAGGGGTGACCTACTGCTAAGAGTGATGAGCAACACAGTCTAAGCCTGGGAGTTTCATGGAAGGTCTGCACACAGTTGGTGGTGTATTACAGTTTCAAAGATAAGTATAGTTATGTGTTTTAATTCTATACTTAATTAAAATGCATGTTATGTGATACTTGTAATATTATCATGTATTCCGTTGCTAGTTTGAATTGTTGTTAATTCTGTTTAAGTCTGTATGAAAGTAGTAAATCCATGTCAAATGTCTTAATTTGATTTAATGCTTATTCTTTATAAATAATGCATGTTATATATTTAAGTATGAGAATGTTTCTGCGAAGTAGAGTTTCCCGACAAGTGGGTTGATGGTCAGGGACGTTACAATATGGTATCAGAGCCATGTTTTCAACACTGAGCCTGTATGGGCCAGATAAGTGGTCTTTGGACCCAAGGTTTCGAGTGGAAATGATGTTCGGAGGAACCAATTTCGAACCTTAGATTGTTTCTGAGTGCCAAGGGGTTACATTGTCCATGTTACGAAGCTCAGGAAGAGTAGTGGTAGAATAAAACTGCAGCCGGTGTGGTATTTGACCATAGAGAGAGAGCACTCAACACTTGGGGTGTTGGAGTCGTAGGATCTGTTCAGACGAAAGGGAAATTTAGTATGACTGTCATATCTGGAGAAGGTACAAGAGGGTTATTTTGGAAGCCCTTCGGAGTTTTTCAATCGGGAGAAGCGTGGTGCGCAGAGGAATGAACGCCTGAAACCTAAAACACCGAAGTCCCGAGGGAGATCTACACTGTAGATCTAGAAAAAAGAGCTTGACCGTTGGATCAAGCAGAAGAGCAGATTGTAATTTTGGGAGTTCTACTGTCGGGAGAACTGGGATGTGTCATTGCACAAACTCCTGAAGTCCGAAGTTTCGAAGCGAAAGAGTAGACATGGTGGGGTCGGATGACGTCACTAGTATTCCGCCATGTGGCATCCTATGTGGGCAGGGTTAGTGGGTCCCGAGTTTACGTAATGTAGTTAAGGGTCGGAGGACCCATAATGACATTGATCATGATACACCAAGATCAATGGCCAGGAGACATTGCGGGGACCCAAGTTGCACGAAAGATAATTATCCAAGGTGGTCTCGAAATCCAAACCGTGGTTTCACGGAGGGGTTACGTGTCAGCGTCAAGAGAATTGCAGAAAGAAGGGAGGATTTCTCCAAAACCATCGTTGGATGCCCTCGCAATTGGGAAAATGTTAATTGATGTAAGGTAATGATGTCACCTAAGGTGACGTGGAAGTGTTCGGGGTGTGCGAATGTGAAATCTTTTGAAGTCCCGAAGTACTGAAACTCAAACGCCTGAGGTTCCACAGTGAGTGTCAACCATTGGAAGCTGGCTAGATGTGGACGATTGATCTGCCCTACGTTGCGTGTTCGTTAGTCCGAAATTCAGGAAGTTGTTGTGAAGTGCTTTGAAACCTCACGAAATGCGAAGTCGCGAAGTGCCCTTTTTGCTAAGCAAGTGGTTACGAACCGCGATCACGTGGGTTGGGGATTAAGAGAGAAGGGGATAGATCCTGAAGGATTGTTACAGAGTCGAGCAGAGCTCAAAAAATTCATGAAATCTGAACATTTTCTTAATTCAGATTTGTTTATGAATGTTGTGGGATTTGTTAAGGAATAATGGGCTGACCAATTCCGGTTGTCTGCACAATGTGTTTCCATAAGTTTAGCGAGTGCCAGAACTGAGTAGAATTTCCACTGAGTGAAAAAGAACTGGAAGAGACAAAGAATGCTTCCAGTTCAGAGAACAAAGCTAAAGGGATGAATGTTAATTTGGGAGTTGAAGGGTCAAACTCCAATGGGCATGGAGAAGAGATAGATAAGGAAGGGCATATGATGAAGATCATTGGAAAATTGGAGAAAGATGCCCAAACTCACCGAACAGATAGCAGAAAGCTCAGGATAAACAAGGTGAATTCAACTTAAAGTTGATGAAGAGTCTGGAGAGAATAGAAAATAAGTTGGACCAGGAGAGAGACTCGAGAAAAACTAGGAGTCGCCCGACTTCTGAGGGAAGAAGATCAAGGAGTGTTGGTAAACACCATCATCACTCCCAAGGTCGCTCCAAGAGGAGGGCACACAATAGTTCAAGCCCATCTCCTACTAGAAAGCACAGGAGATCTGGAGTGGATGAACTGAAGGGAGAAATGAACAAGATTAAGCCTCCAATGTTTGATGGAGAACAGAAGAAGGAGGAAGATGCTGGGACATGGTTGCTTGACACGAGGAAATATTTCCAACTGCAAAATTATTCCTCTCATGTAGAAGGAAGAATTACAATGTATGAACTAAAGGGAAAGGCATCCATGTGGTGGGATCAACTTGTGCAGGTGCAACACATTAGAGAGAAAGATATCACTTGGAAAGAATTCAAGAGATATTTCGAGAAGAAATATTTGACTAAAATATACAATGACAAAAAGATGAAAGAGTTCTTTGAACTCAAGCTGGGCAGCATGACCATTGATGAATACGAAGGAAGGTTTTTGGAATTATTGAATTATGTTTCATTCATCAAGGATGAGACTGTCAATATTCAAAGGTATCTGAGTGGACTGTCACCTTCCATTGGGGACAAGATCCAGTATGATGACCCAAAAACTATGGAAGAAATGATAAGAAGAGCGAAATTCTTATATGAGAAGCAAAGGGAGAAGCCTACTTTCCGGAAGGCTTGGGAAGACAAGAAGAAATTCAAGATGGATCAGAGGAAGAAGGGAACTAAGCCACCCTTTTTTAGAAACAGTCCTCAAGGATAGCCATATTTTAGAGAGCCCGGGAAGGTTGAAGTAGGTGAGAAAATGCCAAGACTACCACCTATGTAATGTTGTGGTTGTAAAGAAAACCATAGGTACAAAGATTTCCCCCACAGAAATGATAAAGTGAGAGATGTCCACAATGTACAACATGCTGAAACAGTGGACGACATGGGCAGTAGAATGCCAAGGATGTAGGCAGCCCTGGACAATAAGCAAGTTGAATATCAGTCGCACATGATTGAAGTGGAAGGTATGATTAACAACCAACCATTTACTATTTTACTTGATTCAAGGGCTAGCCATATTTATATAGATCCTAGAGTGGTGGAAAGTTTGCATTTGTCGAGAAGAAAACATGAAAAGTCTTGGTTAGTGCAGCTGGCTACAAAAACTAAGAGGAAGGTCATTGAGTTGGTTAAGTCCTGTCCTGTGGACATGAATGGACTGAGCACAAAGGATGAATTGAATGCTCTGCCTTTAGGTTCTTATGACTGTCTAATTGGGATGGATTGGTTGGACCAACACCATGCCATCTTGGACTATTGTAATAAGGAATTCACTTGCATGGATGAGGAAGAGAATCAAACAATATTCCAAGGAATTCCCAGAGTTGTTGCTATCAGAGAAATCTCAACAATGCAGCTGAAGAAGTGCTACAGGAAAGGTTGTCAATTATTTTCAGCCCATGTGGAGGAAACACCTAAGGATAAGGTGTCAATTATTGGAGATCATGCAATACTAAAGGAGTTTGAAGATGTATTCCAGGAGGTACCAGGATTACCTCCGAAAAGAGATATTGACTTCTCTGTAAACTTGATGCTTGGAGCATATCCAATGTCGAAATCTCCTTACATAATGAGTACGCTCGAGCTAAAAGAGTTGCAATTGAAGCTTGAAGAGCTTCTGAAGAAGGGGTATATACACCCAAGTGTGTCACCTTGGGGTGCCTCGGTCTTGTTCGTGAAGAAGAAGGATGGGAAGCTGAGATTGTGTATCGATTTCAGACAATTGAACAAAGTAGTTGTAAAGAACAAATATCCTCTGCCGAGGATTGATGACCTCTTTGATCAGTTGAAGGATGCAAAGATATTTTCGAAGATAGACCTCAAGTAGGGATATCACCAGGTAAGGATAAAGGATGAAGACATCATCAAGACCGCCTTTAGAACAAGGTATGGTCATTACGAGTTCACAGTGGTGTCGTTTGGGCTGTTAAACACACCCACTATTTTTATGTGCCTGATGAATGGTGTATTCAGGGACTATCTAGACAAGTTCGTCATAGTCTTCCTGGATGACATTTTGGTGTATTCCAAGTCGGAGGAAGAGCATGAACAACATCTTAGGATGGTGTTGCAGGTGCTAAGAGAGCACCAAATGTATGCCAAGTTGAGCAAGTGCTCGTTTTATCAGGAGCATATCCATTACTTAGGGAATATTATTTCGAAGGAAGGGATAGTTGTAGATCCTGAGAAGATTGAGGCCATCAGAGAATGGTCAACACAAAAGAATGTGACAGAAGTCAGATCCTTTATGGGTCTAGTTGGTTATTACAGAAGGTTTATCACAGGGTTCTTAAGGATATCTCACCCTATCACTTCATTGCAAAGGAAGGAGAAGAAGTTTCAGTGGAAAGAGGATTGTGAGAGAAGCTTCCAGCAATTGAAGCAACTATTAACTAGTGCTCCAATCCTGAGAATCGCAAATCCAAATGAAGATTTCGTGGTGTGCACAAATGCATGTAAAGAAGGATTGGGAGGAGTCCTCAATCAGAATGGATTCATAATCTGTTATGAATCCAGAAAGTTGAAAGAGCACGAAAGGAACTATGCAACTCATGATTTAGAGTTGGCATCCATAGTACACGCTCTAAAGAAATGGAGACATTACCTCATGGGAAGGAGGTTCAAACTAAGAACAAACCATAACGGTCTGAAGTACTTGTTTGATTAGCTAACCTTGAACGCTAGACAGAGTAGGTGGCTGGAGTTTATTTGTGAGTACGATTTTGATATCAAGCATATCAAAGGGAAGGAAACTAAAGTGGTTGATGCACTCAACATGAGAGTGCATGAATTACATGCTATAGCCATTAACATGGACCGAACTTATATTAAAAGAAGAATTTTGGAGGTTGCAAATACATATTTGCAGTACAAGGATTTGGTAGCAAAGCTACAACAAGGTAAGATGCCACATAAAGTGGAGATTTATAAATTGGAAATTGATGGAATACTTCTATACAAGAAAATAATTTGTGTACCTAATGTATAGGATTTGAAACTTGTGATTTTGCTTGAAATGCATAATGTGCCTTATGTAGGGCACCCTGGATATCAAAAAATTGTGGCAGCAGTCAAGAGCCATTACTTTTGGCCAAGTATGAAGAAAGAGATTGTAGAATACATCGCTAGATGTATGGAGTTCCATAAGGTTAAAGTTGAGCATAGACACCCAACAGGGTTGCTGCAACCTTTACCCATTCCTGAGTGGAAGTGGGAAGTGGTGACAATGGATTTCATCATGAGATTGCCCAGAACCAGAAAGAAGCATGATTCAATCATGGTGCTAGTGGAAAAGATTACGAAATCTGCCTATTTCATTCCGTTAAAGACTACTCACAAGGCAGCGTATGTTGTTGATATTTTTATGAAGGAAGTGGCATGATTGCACAGAATTCCCAAGACAATTGTGTCTGACAGAGACACAAAATTTACCTCAAATTTCTGGAAAGGGTTATTCAAGCGGTTCAGAACGAATTTGAACTTCAGTACATCTTATCATCCTAAGTCTGATGGGTAGACAAAGCGGGTGAATCGAGTGATAGAAGACACACTAAGGGTGTATGTGATGGACAAACCATCTAAATGGGAAGACTACCTACACTTGGTAGAATTCGCCTACAACAATGGGTATCAAGCATCGTTGAATATGAGCCCATTTGAAGCACTTTATGGTAGAAAGTGCAATACTCCAATGAGCTAGGATAATCTAGCTGATAGGGAAGTAGTTGGGTCAGAGTTGCTCAAGGAAATGGAAGAACATATGCTAAAAATTAAGCAAAATTTGAAAGTTGCCCAAGACAGGAAGAAAAGTTATGCTGATAAGAACAAAACCCATAGAGAGTTTAAAGTGGGTGACCATGTTTTCCTAAAAGTAAAATCCAATAGAAGTTCCATGAAGCTGGGAAACTGCGCCAAGTTGGTAGCCAGATTTCATGACTGTACATAATGTATTTCATGTTTCATTGCTTAAGAAATATATACCTGATGCTAATCATGTTATCGATTGGAATGTGATTCAGGTGGAGCAAGAAGGTGTCTTGCAAGTGAATCATGTGCACATATTGGACCGAAAAAGAAAACAAATCTGGAATCGATCCATAGGGCTTGTAAAGGTCCAGTGGACCTGGTACGGTCCTGAGGACGCGACATGGGAGCATGAGGATGCTATGCAGGCAGAAAACCCGCATCTTTTTGAAGACTTTCAAAATCTTGTTGATGTTGTGTAAAGAGTTGCACTGAGGACAATGCAAAAATACGGGGAGGGTATTGTAATATCCCTCAGTAGTGCCCCAGTTATATTATGAAGTGTAATCACGTTTTATAAGCTGGTGAGTTGAGTATTGATAAGATGGTGGTCTTATGTGTTTATTAGGCTAAAGAGCCTAAGTGTTAAGATCAAGAGCCTAATTTTGTATATGTAATTATGCACATCATTAATATAATATATAAACATCGTTGCATGCCGACTGACCACGGAGAAAGAGTGATGGGGGACTAAGCTTACACAATATGGGTAAGGGAGAGGGGGATGAGAGGTAGGAAGAGGGGCTAAGCTTGAGGGCTTAAGTCCTTAGGAATAATAATTTATTATTATTTCAAAGTGGTGTGAAAGGTATGTTTTTATCCTAAGTCCTGGGAGAGGTAACACATGCAGCCCCAACGTGTGCAAAAGGGAATGCATACTTGATGGAGTGCATGCAAATTCATGGGCAACATGTGTCAGCCCAGACACATGCAATTTAACCCAAGAATTGAGCTGGTATGGGAGTTGGTCCTCCATTATTTCGTCAGATGTCTGAACCTTTGGAATTTGTGAATGACCTCTACTTAATTTTCCTGTCACGCAATCCTGAAAACTAGAACCAAAAGTCGAATGGTGTATTCCTGTGAATTATGTAGCCTCTGTATTCATTCTTTGCAATGTTCACACATGCACCTGAGACTCGAAATCCGTCACCTGAGTTGTTCTGTGAACCTTCCATACTCCACCTGAGTTCATTGGAATCTATCTCGAGAACCGTTTTGTCTCTACACTGGACCTCTTCATAGCCACGCACCTCTGAAGCCGACTCGCATCTTCTATGAAACTTGAGCAATTGTCTATGTCGAGTGTGTTATAACTGTGGGCTGTTGTGGCCATGCAATCCCTTGGCTGAGTGTGATTGGCTACCGTCATCCATTTCTTGCTGAGCCTTGTTGTCCTTCTTGTGCTAGAATGGAGCTGAAGAAGCAGGCTGTCAGGCCTGTGTGCAACAATCTCTCCAGGTGAGAGAGGTGGTTGTGGTTGAAGAAGTAGGTTGTCAGGCCTATGAGCGACTCTCTCCAGGTGAGAGAGTGCACGGAGGAAGTGAGAATTCCTGAAAGGAGTCATGTAGTTGCCACAGAGCTCGAAGAATTTCGGTCTAGTCTATTGTTGAAGCCCAAGGAAAGGGAGGTTTAGCAGCCGAAGGACTGTCTTGGTGATAGTGAAGGTGTATACTCCTGGGGTGGGACAGACATGTGGGGAATGAGAGTCTGTGAGTAGTGGGCATAATTGGCTCCTGGGAGAGAATCCTTCCTCATAAAATGTGTGTCTTCTGTTGACCTTGCCTAGCCTAGGATTCCCTTTCCTAGTGGATCTTAGTCCCAACTCAAGGGTGATCTACTGTTGAGAGTGATGAGTAGCGCAGTCTAAGGCTGGGAGGTTCGTGGAAGGTCTGCACGCAGTTGGTGTTGTATTATAGTTTCAAAGATAAGTATCATTATGTGTTTTAATTATGTACTTAATTAAAATGCATGTTCTGTGATACTTGTAATATTATCATGTATTCCGTTGCTAGTTTGAATTGTTGTTAATTTTGTTTAAGTCAGTATGACAGCATTAAATCCATGTCAAATGTCTTAATTTGATTTAATGCTTATTCTTTATAAATAATGCATGTTATATATTTAAGTATGAGAATGTTTCCGCGAAGTAGCGTTTCCTAACAAGTGGGTTGATGGCCGGGGACGTTACAGATCCACTTCCTTACAATTGGATTCTGGCACCCCACTCCATTTGAGTGATGTATTATTTCTACCTTGGATGAGAAGGAACCTTGTCTCTATTTCAACCTTAGAGAACAAAGGCTACAAGGTTTCTTTCTCTTATGGAAAGGTTCTTTCATGGAACAAGAACTCTAGTATGGATTCGACTCGGGTGATTGGTGTTCGAGAGGACATATTGTACATATTGATTGTCCGACCAGTTCAGGCCTTGATACCTGATTCTATCATTTTGAGTGAACTATGGCATATGAGACTTACTCATTTACAATATAGAGCTCTTACCACTCTGGAGAAGATGGTGACAGTCCTTCCAAAGATCCATGTTGAACACGATGGCATTTGAAAAGGTTGTGCTCTTGGAAAGAATGCCAAGGGGTCCTTTTCGAGCAGCAACAACCGATCCAAGGGGATCTTAGACTTGGTTCATACATATTTATATGGACCCATGACAATTGATTTCTTGAGTGGATACCTATACCATGTGATCTTTATTGATGACCACTCTCAGAAGACTTGGATTTACTTCTTGAAGACCAAGGATGGAGTCCTTGCTAGATTTGAGGATTACAAAGAACATGTCGAAAACCCGACCAGAAAGAAGATCAAAGTGTTGAGATTAGATAATAGAGGCGAATACATCTCCTAGGATTTCAGTGATTTTTGCATTGAGGCAGGGATCAGGAGGGAGTACACTATTCCTTACAACCCTCAACAGAATGGGGTCACAGAGAGGAAGAACAGATCTATTGTTTAGGTGGTCAAGGTGATGATTCATGATCAACATTTACCTATGTTTTTGCGGGTAGAAGCACCTGTGACTGTATTGTATGTTCAGAACATAAGTCCTCATAAGACTTTAAGGAACATGATTCCCGAGGAGGCCTTCACCGGAGTGAAGCCTGAGTTTGGACACTTCATGATATTTGGGTGTCTAGTATACGTTCATATACCCAAGGAGAAAATGACCAAGCTAGACCCTTCAGGTAGAAAGGGTACATTTGTGGGGTACAATGAGTCTTCGAAGTAATACCAGATCTACATCCATGTTCAGAGACAAATTGAGGTGAGAAGAGATGTTACCTTTGAGAAGGAGTTAGCCTTCAGAAGATCTAGAGGATCTCACACGGAAATTGATAGTGAGAGACATGAAGAGATGGTGCCTTCTCCCCCTCACCCTACAACCATTTAGAGGGAGACAAATGAGCATGTTGATCTCGTTGATCCTATAGCTCCAGTTGATTTTCCCAGAGATATTGTAGTAGGTCAGAAGAGACCTACATGGGATCGTTAGACTCTATAGGAGGAAGAAGGGCATGAAACTCCTCGTGGTACTTTTTGAGAGAGCAAGAGGCCTCAAAGATATTCATGCTATGCCACATCTATGAGGCACATAATTGATTCTAAGCCTTCATGTTATGAGGAGGCATCTAGTCAACCGGTATGGAGAGATGCCATGATGGAGGAGTATCAGTCCATCATGAATAATTATGTGTGGGATATTTTTCCGAGACCTGAAGGGAAGTCTGGAGTGACTTCCAAGTGGATGTATAAGATCAAACATGCAGTTGATGGGAGCATCAAGAAACACAAAGCAAGATTTGTTGCTAGAGGATTCTCTTAGGTGGAGGGAATAGACTATGAGGAGACATTTTCTCCTATTTCTTGATACACTTCTATCTGGATTATTATTTCCCTTGCAACATCTATGGAGAGACTACATCGGATGGAAGTGAAGACAACCTTTCTCAATGGAGAGATCGAGGAAGAATTATACATCGAGCAGCTAGAAGGTTTTAGCATACATGAGAAGGAGTCTCATGTGTGTAGGTTGAGAAGGCCTTGTATGGACTCAAGCATGCACCTCAAGATTGGTATGCAAGGATTGATGGACACATGATGAGTTTGGGCTTCAAAAAAAGTGTTGTTGATCCCAACTTGTACTACAAGATTGTTAATGGTGAGTACTTGATTATGGTCCTCTACGTTGATGATTTATTCCTCACCGGTACAGAGAGACTTATTGCTTAATGCAAGTATGTGTTGGCCTCTGAGTTTGAGATGAAGGACCTTGGTATGATGCACTACGTCTTGGGACTAGAGGTGTGGCATAGAACTAATGAGATCTTCCTAAGTTAAAGGAAGTACATAGTTGAGATATTGAAAAAGTTTAGGGTGTTGATTTGTAAGCCCATGGCTACACCAATGACAATGAATGTGAAGAAACTAAGTGTATCTTCTTCCAGTTCTGATGAGATTGATCTGACCCTGTACACACAACTTATTGGATCATTGATGTATCTGGTTAACAACTGACCAAATATTTTCTATGCAGTGAGTGCACTTAGCCAGTTTATGAGTCAACCGAGACAGACACGCTGGATTGTTTCGAAGCATGTGTTGAGATACCTGTGAGGCACAGTTGGAAATGGTCTAAGATATAATTCCAGTATTGACATGAGATTGCAGGGATATATTGACTTTGATTGGGCAGACAACGCAGTGGACGGGAAGAGCACCTCCAGGTGTTGCTTCACTTTGGGATCTGTCATGGTTTCCTAGTGTAGCAGTAAAAAATTTTATGTGGTCTTGAGCACTGCAGAAGCAAAGTACATTTAATTTAGTGTGGTAGTTTGTGAAGTAGTGTGGCTTTGCAAGCTCCTTGCAGATTTATTTGGACATGTGCTAGATTCCACCGTTATTCATTGTGATAACCAGAGATGCGTGAAGCTCTTAGAGAATCTAGTGTTTCATGACAAACAAAAACACATTGAGATAAAGTACCATTACATCCAAGACATTGTGCAGATAAAGGAAGTACTGGTGCAGTACCTTCCTACAGATGAGCAGTTTGTTGATGTTCTTACCAAACCCCTTACCATGACGAATTTTGAGTACTTTCATGACAGACCTAGTGTGGTGGAGAATGCCTCGCTCACTGAAAGGGAGTATTGAAGTTTTTATCTTACTGAAACATTCTCCAGATCATACTCCTCTGTTATTGAGTTGAGTTGATATGTGAGGACACTTATCCAAGAAGGGATAAGTGGGTTTGGGCTTATATCCCAACGTCCCTTGTGGAGAGCACATGAGGACATGTCAAGGAATTGACCTTGATGTCACACAATATGGGGAGTTGAACCTAGTGTTTCTAGAGGGATTAGCCTATAGAAATCCACATGGGAGTGCCATGTGTGCAAAACGTGTGCTAGACTAAGTACTATAAGTGTGCAAACTTTGGGCAAATTTCAGCGGTTGATTAGAGAGTCATTAAAGCAATTAGATTACGGTTTCAATAGACCTAACGGATGAAGATGTGTGTTTGTAAAAATATTAAGAACTACCCCTTTCGAGGGGACAACCTAGTGGCTAGAAGGTGCTCTAAGCACAAGGAAAAAATCCCAAGTTGCAAAAAGTTGTTACAACAAGAAATCATGTTTCCCAATGCAATATTTTGTTTCGCCAATGCAAGAATATTTTAGATTAGTGCCGTTAAAATTGGGTGAATGGGGTCTTTAAAGCACAAGTTAGACCAACAAAAACCCTAGGGGTGTAAACCCTATTACTTCCTAGTGTATGCCAACCAAACTTAGGGTAAATCTAAGAGGGTATACACACTTGTATTCCTCCTAGCAACCCTTGCAAAAAAGAAAGAATTAAAACTTTAACAAAGAGATGAAGGAATGATGGAGGGTGTATCTAGCATACTCCTCTCTAGGGTTTCCACCAACAATAACCAAAGTAAGCAAGAAATAAATAGCATGTGCAGATTTTTCCTTACCTAATCCAAGAAAATGAGATATTAAACCCTAGTTATCATGCAACATTCATCCAAGAGTCAAGAGAACATGCCTTTAGGGAGGTGCGGATCACTCCTTTTCATCCATTCACTAAGAGAAATTCATAAAAAGACATTCCATAAGAGAGAAAGACCAAAATCACCAAGAGTAGCGAAAATTTCATCCCAATAATTCTCACAATGGGAGAGTTATTATTCAAAATGAGATTTCATGATCTCTAAATGTCTATCACATAGTTTGTCCACATAATTTTAGGGTAAAACACAAGACTAGGGGTCAACAACCGTAATCTTTCCCCTTTTACAAAATAATATTAAACAATTCACTTAAAATTTACTTTTACACAAAAAGAAACCCTAATTCAAAGTGACGTCACCCCTTTAGGGAACGTTTTGACACTAGGATCAAGTCGTTGGTGTTGGAGGAGTGTAGTTAGGCTTCCCAAAGCCACATGTCAATCATCCAAGTCATTTTCTTCATGGTCAAAGCCTCATTCTCCTCAAAATGTCTTTGTGCCAATGCATAACAACCTCACCACCAAACCCTATCCCTCCTAGATGACATCATGCCTCCAAAGGTGACGTTTTGCCTCTCCTAGGAAAAATGTTTGCCATATGAGGGCTAGGTTATGTCATCCACCTTGTTTTCTAGGCCTCCGAAGTTTCATCTCTCTCATCCGAAATGTGGGCCCTTGACATCCAACTTGTGGGCTTCAAACTACATGGAATACCAAGCTAGGTTTGCTCCTCCAAAACTATCCACCAACTAGGTCCTACAAAGACAAACAAGCACGCCCTACAAGGATCTCAAGTCAAAATATCATGATAAGTAAATCAAGTCAATAACAGAGCTAGCTAAGCATGTGTATCAAATATTACCATGTCAAACAAGTAAGTGCTAAAATACATTATGCAACTTGCCAAGCTTGGAAATGGGAAGGTTGAGGAGGTGTCCTATTGGGTATATCTTGTCCTAGGTCAATGAGTGTTTTGAAGAGATCCCTCTCTAAGCCATGTAAAGTGGATGAAGTGGTTAAGGGTCAAGAATCAATGAGAATGGGGTTTATGACATACAAGGGTTTGTAGTGTCTCATTAATGGGTGCCTTTGTAGAGGGTGTGTGGTACCTTCGTTTGCAATGCAATTTTTCCAAGCCCATCGTTTTTCCATTATTTGTTTCTTTCAAAATTTAGGTAAAAGTTGAAGGTCATTGTCCTGATGTGGTGTCTAGATAATGATAATGTCACTCACCAATACCTAGTGGAAATGAAAAGGTTGGCTTGTGATGAGAACCCCTTTCTCTCAACCATGCAACTGAGAGCCGTTACCCTGGCTTAGTGACCAGATGATGGTAATGTCATAAAACTAAATATACATGATCATGATAGGTCTTATTGCTTTCTTGGGGTATCCTTGGGCGAATCATATGGAAGGTTTATACATAGGATTTTATCTTTTACCCAAAAACAATCCCTCTATTCCTTCAACCGCTTCTTCCCATAGAATGAGGGACAACCCCTTCTTGGGTCAATACACCCTAAAATCCCAAGAGATAAGGAAACTAGGGGTTTAAGTGATGAAAAGTGGTAAGTATGGTCGAGAATAGTACGATGGATCTTTAAGGGAGTTCCTAGTAGAAAATCCATTCCCAAGAAAGACCACTTATTAGTGCACAATGTCAACCACCAAGCTGAAACACGGAAAATGACATAATGTCCAAGCATATGTCAGAAATTGAAAGAAATCTAAGATACATCATACTCAAGTTCCTCAAATATTGAAATGACACTCACCATAATACTTGACTTGTACCTCATGGAGCAAGGCCCATTGCATCTCAGAAGCCAGTTGGAGTGGTGGATGCCATATGAAAATATATGACCTCTGTGGTGGTGAGAAGGGTCTCCTTCTGTGGATATGGATACTGCTTAGTTATCCTTGAGACACAATCTCCTTAGTTATCTCACAAAATGGGGATAACACTTGGAACAATATTTTTTAAGTTGGGTGGGATTCTTAAGAAAGCTAGGGAGAAGGTAACATATTTTTTATTATCATCAAACTTATAAATTAGGGATTATGCTCTAACATCCAACTCTTTCATTCATTTTCGCATGGTTTGAGAGATAAAGTGAACAATCAATATCCTCAACAAAAATAACATACTTGGCGGTCTTGATGAGTAATTTCCTTTAGTTTTGTGTTTCTATGTATCTTGGAAAGTTCAAAATCATAAAAATATTAACCTAAATAATAAGCAATTGATGCAATCATGTTAGATTGCCATCTTCCTAGATACCTATAAAGCAAGTAGGGTCTTTTCATTACTTTTATAGTATTTTGATAGAATTATCACCCTTGAACAAAGGGCTCAAGATTTACAACAATTTCTTATTTTCTAATGAGATCTACAATGAACATGATTCCCATGATTAAGAAGGATTGGGGTATTCTCAAAATATGAATGTAAGATGCAGTGCTCATGCATCATATCGATACATATATTACATCCTCTCTTATATGGGTCTCTACAAAAATGTTTGATTCTATGATTATGTCTAAAGTTTTATATTTTCATTTTTAACAATTTGAAATTCCCCTCAAGAAAACATGTTTCAATGTTTATATATATATATATATATATATATATATATGAAATTACAAAGTATGCTTATTATTATTTTCTATTAAAATTTCAAATTATGTATCTCGTAGTTCATTAACTTTAACATTTTAAATAATTGGAAAGGTGATATATATTTTTAGAATATTATTTTTGAAATGTGTACCTAGTTTACTCTTGTCAATCAAAGAACAACTATTTTTTCAACTTTTCATCATAGAAGGGTTGAATGAATATATACCCTTCAACTTGAAATTAAGAGTAGCCCTTCAAATTTGATCATTGATCTTTGTACATTATTAACTAATTGATTATATTTAAATAATATAATAATGTGTTTGATGAAATATTAGTCTCCTTGACTAAAAAAGTTATGGACATTAACAAAAGAGTGATGAAACACATATTTTATGTCCATTAGGTTTTTTTATAATTTCATTGTTATCACTATCAAAAGGAGTCCAATTATTATATAAGACAAGTAAAGTCCATACATGCCAATAATGTATAATTAATTTTGTAGTGATGTTCCTTTATAAAAAAAAATATGACGGTGAAAGTGGGTGTATCAAGACAACACTAAAAACTTGCATTATTAATATTGAATTGCTATTATTAGTCTCTACCAAAGGTCAATAACTATTGTAATGAGTTTATTGTTGACCTTGCATTAATTCTTTTTTACTTTTAGACATTTTATTTTATCTTAATTTTTTAGTATAGTTTGTAATTTTGTTTATTATATATTTTATAAAAAAAAATTGTTTACAATTGATTCTAACATTTGAAGCATTATTACAGGACCAATGACAAAGTAATTGGAAATTTCATTTTTTATTAAACCAGATATGTCAAGGTTTTAAATAACTCTACGGTGTTAACATAACTCTATCAAGGTTTTACATAACTATGTATCATTAACACAAGTCTGTCAAGGGTTTAAATAAGTCTATGACATTATTATACTATGTTTGGAGTATTATTCTACAATTATAACAAACAAGATGCTTATCTTCACATGACCCCCTATCGACTTCATCGTCGTCTTCACAAGACTGCCTACCTTCACATTGCCACCTAAAGTCTTAGCAATAAGATTACCCTGATAACATTATTCAATGTGTTTGAAGAATGAACTTGATATTACTATAATGCAAACTTGGAGGATCCCATGTTATTTGGATTGGATCATTATACATTTTTTCATCTATCTTGGTACTTTCTAGGTGGAAAAATTGGAGGAATTGGTTTTCTTGGCGCATTTTAGTGACATGTCTGAGTTTGGAGATTTGGGGTCCAAATCCTTCTAGGGAAATTTTGAGGCATCAAACAACATTTTTGGGGTTTCAAAACTTTGTGAGCATAGATAAAAAAAATCCTCAACACTATTATATACACCGAGACCTTTCTAATGGTGTGAATATCATCTCAAATAGAGCTTGTATGCAGAAGTTATGCCTCTCACAAGTTGACCTACCTTGTTGACCACCATGGTACTGAGTGGATGCCATGTCATCCCCCATTACTAATGCATGTGGGGCTAGTCATGTGTGGAATTTCAAGAAGATTCTAGAAAGTACAAAACCTAACATTAATTGAGGGTTGAGACATGCAAACACCTAACCCTTGCCAACTATTAAGCTATGTTAAATATCAGGCCAGTAGGAGGAGAAAGGGTTCCATCCTTTAACATTGTACTTGTTCCATAGTTGAGTAGAGAATATAGGATTGGGGTTGGAGAGCATTACAGAGGAGGAGGAAGATTATGTAGTAGTCCTTTATGCCACAATGTCAAAGGCAACTACATATTGAGTGCCCCTTTTTTTGTATTTTCATTTTCATAACTAAGGAAAAGAGAGCAGACACATGCCTCACCTTCTAGATGGATTTTCTCTTGTATTGAGTTTTCTAGAATAAATATTTTGTTCATTTGTGTGGATGGTGTTTATATTTTCTTGCTCTTTCATTTTCATATTCAATTATTTTCATAATTTTGAGCAATAAATTAGTGATAATAAATCAAAGATCTAAGTAAATAAACATGTACAATAAAATATTTCAACATAATACAAGATTTTTTGCGACGAACTATTCTAGTGGAATATCCATGGCAGATTACAGATTGTATTGGTATCAAATAAGCTTTCTTTGGGGTATTAATGGGAAGTTGCAAGATCCACGAATTGGATTAAGAAGGAAGTCATGGAACCCTAGTCATGGTGAATGAGTCCAGTCATAAAAACCCTCAGAATGTAGCATAATAGAGAGTTGTGAGGCTGGAAGAGAAATTCATTGATATCTCTTGCAACTGGCCCTCCTCATGGTTTCTCTAGCGAACAAGTTCAGACCTTTCAGGGAGGTTGGTGGTTCTAACTAAAAATTTAAATTGGATGATAAACCAAGAGATAGTGAAGAATTGAGAAAGGAGTAAAAAAATACTGAGAAAGAGAAACCAAGTTCCAATGTCACCACTCCTTCACAACCTTTATTCAAAATGGAAGAAAAAGTGGATATCAAACCCTATCAATATGATTTCAGTGTTGTTAAGTTGATTCATTGGTTGCAATAGTTAGAAGTGTATTTCAATGTCCATAATATAAATGGAGAGCAGAAGGTTTTGTTTTCCCGACTAAAACTAGAGAGAAATGAACTAACATGGTGAAAAAGTCACATGGAGACACTTAGGATAGAAGGTGATCCACCACTAACTAAGTGGAAGGTGTTTAAAACCCTCATAAATTCCCAGTTTTACCCTATTGGGTATGTAGAGGACCAATGTATCCATTGACATCACTTCAGGTAGAGGCAAGGGTAGAGTGTGCAAGACTACACCAATGAATTTATGAAGATGGTGATTGTGTTTGTTATCTCTCCAAAGAACCTAGATGTACTCCTCAAGTATCTAGGGGAACTACACAATCATTTGTTAAATTAAGTGATGCTCTTGAAACCCAAGACTGTTGATAAAGCTTGTGTGCAAGCATGGTACCTAGAGAACATAGGCCATAAGAAAGGACAACCAAGTGGTTCTAAATAGAAATAACACCAAGATGCTTCCATCGAGGGGAAGAAGAAGTGGAAAGGAGAAGACAAGAAAATGATAACTACTATACATCAGTGCAAGGATCTAAACAAACACTACAACCATTGCAATATTCATGGTCACACTGAAGATAAGTGTTGGAAGATACATCTAGAGTTAAATCCAAATAACTGTAAGAAGGATTCCAAGAAGAAGAACCTGTTGAGTACGGATTCAAGCAACAAAGTAGAGAGAAACTCGAATTTGGATGAGAAGTTTGTCTGCACCTCAATGAAGAAGGAGGTGAATTTAAGTAGACTTAAACACAAGGAAGAGAATGAGATGACTAAACTCTTCCATATTAATATCTAGGTAAAAAGGACCAAGGTAGACACTATATTCAATTTTGATTCGTATGCCAACCTCATCGTAGATGATCTAGTCAACAAAATTAGGTTGGAGGTTCATGATCATCCAAGCCCATATCCATTGGGATGGGTGAATAAGGATGCATAGATCAAAGTCACTAAGCAATGTAAGATCAAGTTGTTATAAGTGCAAATTTTATTGATGAAGTGGAGTTAGATGTAGAACCCCTTGATGTGTGTGGTGTAGAGTTTGGAATCCCCTACATGTATATGAGGGATGTGATCTTCATGCAGAGAGAAGAACAATACCACCTTATCAAGGATGAGAATTCTTACATATTCAATGCAGACAAAGGTAAATTGAATACCTCACTGATAAGTGTTGGCCAAGCAAAAAAGTTGATTAGTTCTAGTAAGAAGTATGCATTTCTTTTCTTAAGAGAGAATTAATTGAGTGATGAATCCATAAGAGTAAAGGAATCTCTAGAGGGATGTACCAAAGAGCATAAACAACAGTTGGAGGATTTGTTGTAGGAGTATAGAGGAATGTTTGAGGAGCCTAAAGGGATGCCACCTAAGAGGGAAGTGGAGCACGATATACAATTGTTTCTTGACTCTCCAATACCAAATATTGTGTTGTATAGACAGTATGTTATGGAAGAAGATGAAGTGAAGAAATAGTTGCAATGTATGCTAGAGTAGGGATTAATTTGACCTAGCACCTCACCTTATGGGTCACCTATCATAATAGTACCTAATAAGGATGGGAATTGGTGAATGTGTATCGACTACAAATATTTGAACAAGATCACACTCAAGAATCGGTACCCTCTACCCAGGATCAATGATTTGTTAGACTAGTTGTAGCATGCCAAGTACTTCACCAAGTTGAATCTCAAATAGAGATACAACTAGGTATGTGTTAAAGAAGAAGACACCTGGAATACTACCTTCAAGAGAAGGAAAGGTCTATATGAATGGTTGGTCATGCCTTTTGGTTTATGTAATGCACCAGCTACATTTATGTGATTAATGAATGATGTATTGCAACCCTATTTAGATTCATTTGTAATAGTGTATTTGGATGAAATATTAGCTTATAGGTCTACCTAGGAAAAGAAAATTTCACATCTCATACAGGTGTTTGAGATTGTTACCCCCCCACATCTGTAGATTTTAACCTTGTACAATAAATTACTACAAACAGATTCTTAATAAAAACAAAAAAGATACAACGACAAACACACACACACAAAGATTTTACCCTGGAAACCCAAACTGGGAAAACTAGCAACTTGTTTAGTGTTTCACCTCTAATATTCTATTCATCATATATTCATTGTTTACAATAGAATATATATAGGATATTGGGGCATCCAAAACCCCTAATCCACTGAACTGAATTATTCCACAAGCCTATTTTTTTAACCGAAATTAGCAAAAAAAGCGTCAATTGTTTTTCGGGGGCTCTACCTCTGAACCCCCCAAACAAGGGGGCTAGCATGCCCGACGCAACACACACACTAGGTCTAGTCATGCAAAAGAATATAACACATACCCAACAACATCTAGGGGTGACTAGAGGAGAAATTTGTTCTCCATGATCCATATTTCAAACAACATATTCAATGATGCTATTCCAGATTCTCCACAGATAGCAACCGACATATGCCTTATATCCATGATCAACTCAACTCACTCATATCATATGGTGCATTTATAGACTCAATTACATCATTTTAACACTTTATATTGAGTGATACTGTTAATACTTGAGGCATGAAAATGGTGATCATGGGTTGAATTGGATAATGGATCATGATGCTTTGAAGTTATGTTTTTTTCCTTATCTCACCTTGGTGGTTATTATCATCTTCTAGTTAAGTGTTGTCAATCTTGGGAAACATTGTACTATTTAGGGGGGTTAATGGGGGTAACATGTCTATATCCCTTACTATCAAGAACATTTTCCATCTTTCACCTATCTGTTTTTCTTTCTTTTGGGTTGGGTATTACATGTATCCCAAAAAGGTTTGTGCCTCATAATCCTCCATGAGAAGAGGGGGATAGAAAGCCCGAGGTTGATGTAGATTTTCAAAAAAAATGACATAGAAAGAGAAAAATCCCCAAATTCAAAATGCAGGGAAAGAAATAAATAAGAAAATAAAATTAGTATTTAAAACCAAGAAAAAGAAGAAGCACGAGCTCTACCCCCTCGCTAAGAGGCCATCACCCCAAGTCATGTGCATTGAATGCATATCTTATAAAAGGACTTAGAAGATGAAATTTCAAAAGCCAAAAGAGGTCAAAGATATAAAGAAAAATGCAAACAAGATTTTGGAAAGACATAGTTCCGAGGAAAGGGTACCTCATTACCTAAGTGCTCCCTCTACAAAGGTGCTCATGATGATGAATATTATGCATGACCTTACATGTCAATGACATCCACCCCATGAAGTAGACCCCAATCCATACCATTATGTTTACACATACTCCTTGATGGGTTCCTTGGGACATACATCTTGGTCTGGGTACCGACACACCTAATAGGGGGTAATAATGACCCTCCCATACCTAGACTTGGTCAATTGCATAATTTTTTAAGCTAGTGTGAAGTTTGAAGAGGATATTCTATGAGATATATCTAATGGATTTTGTATTAACATGACTCACTTTATGTGTTGTGTACCTTGATTCTTCTCTTCACGATCCCTCTTGGGCCACATGAGACGCCTCCTTGGATGATGATTGCACATGGTTCATGATACTTAGATCCTTTGGAGGATGATTGAGGGGCTATTACCCCACATGTATGGAGGACGTATCCATCATTTGAGGTAGGTCATTAGGAACTCCTAGGATGACATTGGAGGATTTGATGACATGGAATTGCTCACGAGACCCCTTATCATGTGTGGACATGACTTGGAGGTCATTGGTGATGGGACATTCCACCTAGTGGACCATTGACTTGATGAGACATTTCATATTTGGAGGAGGATGTTGGGCCTTGTATTGAGGAAATTATACTTGGATTAATGGTGTGGCACTCCTCCATGCATGATGTTACACTTTCAATATGGGACACTACCTTTTGGAAATGAGGCGTTGCCTTAAGAACATGGACATTCCACGTTGGTGATGATTGGACACTTTTGATGAGATGTTAGGGTTTCCATGAGGATGACTTCACACTTTTGATGATGTCACACCTTTTGGAGGGATGGAGACACCCTTGGAGATGAAACATTCAACCTCTTGAAGGTAATATTTCACCTTTTGGAGTATTATCTCCCACTTTTCAGAGAGTTTTCCCCTCATTGAGGCCACATGTGCCACACGTATGAGACTTAGAGCACCTTTGAGAGGGATGATTTGATTGTTGAGCTAGTTTACTCTATCTTAAAGGAATATTTGGGGTTCTTAAAGACCTATCCACTTTGTATCATGGATTATGTATATATTTTTTCCTTATCTCCAGGGTTTATGAGAGATAAAGGAATTATTTAATGTTTTTAGGGCTTGTATTGTGTGAGAAGGGTGCTAGATCTCTCATATAAAAAAGAGACACACTTCTCACTTTCAAATCACTGCTACTTGTGGAGATTTTATACTACTTGTCTACTTCATGAAGAATTATATGGATGGTTAACTAGGAAGATTCCTCTGGGAGCTAATGTTTGTGGATCTTCTACTACTTGGATGACATGGAAACTAGGGTTTTGATGGATGGAAGATTTTTTTGAGTAAGTCTACTCTTTTATATATATTTTTTTTTAATTATGCATTGTTAGATTGATATTGTTCTCAAGTGGTGATTCTTTATCGTCTTTTAATAATTTTTAAACAAACCCTATTTGTCTAAACCCTTGGAAGATTTACTACTGGAGTAATCTTCCCTTGTTTCATCCCCAAAATATTTTAGAGTATTTCCTAGGGTTAGTAGTGGAATACCTCTATGTTTTATCCTAAAATAATCCACTTCATTTTCCCAAAGAAGGACTTCTTTTTTACCCCATATGCCTAAAGAAGTAGGCACTAATCCTCTCTTCAAAATAGTTAATCAATTTTTATGAATTTTACTAATTAGGGTCAGGGTTTTAATTTGCTGCAAATTTTTACTTTCAACCATAGAAACATAGACGTTTAGGGTTTTTTCAGGAATACTGTTTCCCTAAACTCATCACTAAAACCCTAAATTAATTTTCTAGAATGATATTACAACCATCTAAGGAAAAACATCTAGGGTTTTGGGGTTGAGTTTTACTGTTGTTTTTTATGAATTTGTTGGCTAATTTAACCCTATAATTTACTAGATCATTTTATGGCAAAACAATTTTCTTTTTACTGTTGCAATTTGATTAATTTAATGATGTCATAAAATTACTACTGCTGGAAATTAACATATTTATTATTGATATGCATTTGCTATTGCTGAAGTATACATTTAATATTGTCAAAAATTTGTCTATTTCACTATTGAAAATCTCTATACTATTAGAGATATTTATTTTTGCAGCTATAATAATTTTCTTAGTACTGTTATAAACTATTTACTGTTGATATTCCATACCTTTCTTGGAAATTCTATCTCATCCTTAAACTTTCCTTTGTCTCTAGGGTTTGGGTATCCCATTGAATCTATTCTTAACTTGGAAAGACTTTTCTCTAGAATTGGAATGTTTCCTCTTCATTCCAAATCTAGAATTGGTCTTATCTCTCTACCTTTTCTTCACCTTTCTTGTCCTTATCTAAGTGTTAGTGTTAGTAGTCACCCCAAGGGGCCCTAGACTCGATCATGTCTTGCCTATGGATTCTTGGAGGCTACTATGGAAGTCCCTTATGTTGGATACCATTTCTTCACTAAAAAGAGGGGGAATTTGTTGCCTAGGTGACGGTGGTGACATCTTCCATGTTCCACTTGTCTTAATGCCTTGTGAAGGCTTTGCACTGGGTGCTAAATTGTGTGGTAATAAAGACTCTGAAAAAGTATTAGTTGTTGTCTAACATTACAAAATGTGAGTTTTCTCAGCAGTCATTGGTGTATTTTGGGTATGTAATTAATGGAGGGGAACTCATGATAGGTTCGATAGAGATGGAGGCCATCATAAAGTGGTCAGTTCCTACTAGTGTAGTTGAAGTTAGGAGATTTTTTGGGCAAACATAGTACCTATGAAAGTTCATAACATCCCTTTTAGTGGTAGCTACACCACTCCACCCCATAACAACCAGTGGTAAGAGTTTATAGTGGGGAAATAATCAATAGAAATTTTTTGATGAGATGAAATAGAAGATCAATCAATCACTAGTCCTTGCATTTTCTAACTTGTAGAATCCCTTCAAATTAGAGACACATGCAAGTGGATATGCTATGGGAGAGGTCTTGATGTAGGGAGGTAATATGGTATGCTATAATTCTAAGACGTTTCATGGTGGAGTCTTGAAATATTGTTGGACAAGCATTTTGGATAAGAACAACTAAGTTTTGGGAACTACATCGTAGCAGAGGAAAGAGGAAAAAGTAGGACCAAAGTGCGCGGAAAGGGCGAGCAGTTCAATGAATTTCACAACAGTTCAACACTAAAGTAGGGAAAAGCTACAGTTTAGTGCAAAAGTAGGGAAAACATCAATTCAACGCTAAAGCAGGAAAAACAACACATCGACGCCAAAGCAGGAAAAACGATTATGACATGTTAGGGTTTATGGAGGACAAGTTGTTATTAGGGATTTTATCCCTAAATTATATTCATAAACATGTAAAGGGTTGGGGAATATGAGGTTGGATACTAGGAAGAGATTAGGCTGAGATTAAGAGAGTAGGTTTCTCATGATTGATGAAGAGATTTTATGCAGAGATAGGCTTGCACTGCAGAGCGACTAGGCAGGTTTGGGGTTTACAGTATGTTGTATCTTTTGTAAGCGTAGTGCATAGGCCTGAGATTATTATTGCATGAATACTAATATAAGAAACCAATTGTTGTGGACGTAGCCCAAGGATTGGGTGAACCACGTTAAAATATCGTGTTTCCTATGTCTGTTGATGTGATTAGTTGTGGATGTTATGTTTACGCATGATTAATATATATATATGTTTCACATATGGTTGATGCACAATAATAATGAATGATTCAGTAGCTTGGTTATGTCGTGATCTATATTATATTGTTTCTGCACACTAGGTTTTAGCATACTGAATGAATCTTGTATGGGTTAATGTTGCACAATTGTTCTGGTAAAAGTAATGATTGTTAGATAATAAAAGCTACACAAAGGGTTTGTTAATTGATGGAAAGGATGTTAAGTAAGGATACTTCACACATGGTGAATAAGTATTAATGGTTATGTTGATGGCCTCCCATCCCCTCATCCATGTAGAAACTTGGTTCATGCAACCCCAATAGATACCTCAGGTGAGACTTCACTTGCATGCAGGTGATGCTGGAAGGGCTGATGTCTAATGGTTTTGTTGGTTGAATAACTTGAACATAGGGTCTTATAACTACGCACCAACAAATGGTTGCATTGTTGGGACCCAAAATATGTAATTAAGGTAATGTTTTGGAGATCGAATAAGAAAGATATCCTTGAATGGATGGAAAGGAAGAAGTAATAATTTTCTCGAGGAGAGAATAGAAACCCTCAAATGAGCGACGAATAATGGTTGCAAAGGTGTGTACATAGATCTACATGAGATTGTCTTTGGTGATTTTTTTAATATTTTAGGTGAATTGTTGGAAAGGTTATTGAAGAATATTGGAATATACCGAACTATAGCTCCAAGGAACCAGACCCCTGAGTTGGTAAGAAAATTGAATTATTTAAGCAATACTACGTCTCGCACAGTTGATTTCTGGTTGAATAGCATACTGGGGGGTTATATTACATAATTTGCAGTGTATTGTACCCAATCGTATAGTGTTGCAAAAAGGGATTTCTTCAAGGATCTATGTGAAAGGTTTATGAAAGCATTGGGTACCTGGATAAATATGTTACTGTGCGAGAAATGTGTGATGAGGATGGAATTTGATTGCTAGGGGACTTCATGCACATAGGGGAACTAGGGGATGACTAGGGGATGGTCAGAAGGTAGGAAGGAATGAAGAAAGAACTAGATAAGGAAGGGAGGAACTGAGGATGCAAAGAACTGAAGAAAGTGTATAAGAAGAAGAAGAAAAATTTGGAGTACTACGCAGTGGACAAAGATATAAGAAGTTGAAAACTGGGGTTGATAAAGGAGAGACACACAATGAGTATGAGAGAAGAGAACCCTACGCAATAGTCCAGATCGTAGAAATATCGGGCACATAAGAAGAGGGAGAGGATCCTCAATTCAATCTTATAATAGAACAACTGTTAAGTCCTACTAAGACTAGATCTTGCGTCAAACCCACGACCTTGTGTGCATCACCTGGATCTGAGATAATATTTGAAGATTTTTCAAAAGCACTTATAGTTTGTGGAGAAAATCAAAATAGTGGTATCTAGAGCAGTGGAAGCAGTGCGTTGAATCGAAATTAGCTGACAACACCAAGGGGAGGTCACTACATGAAACACCATGGCAGGGGTAGACAATACATTAAGAATGCCTAAGTTCTAGGGAGTTGGGCCGGGGGACCCAGAACAACATCTGTTTGTATGTGAGACAATTTGGGCTGCGAAGAATGTTCAGAATGAGGCCACAAATATTCCATAGTTGGAAACAACGATTAGAGGCCGCGCACTAGTATGGTACATGAAACTACATATTACTACACCAACAGGTCAAGCGAGGACATTGAAATAAATTTGATAAGCGTTATTAAAAGAATCCAAGAGGTTGAAATTTAAGTCACAATACATTACATAATTGAAGGAAATAAAACAAGTTCATATTGAATCAGTTTGAGACTATGATAAAAGATTTAAGGATTTGATGGTTAGATTGACATTCCAAATTTTGGATCAACAACACAGAGAATGGTTTATTACAGGACTATTACCACACATTCATTTTCCATTGATACAACAAAAGGTTGCATCACAACCTGAAGATTTGGAAATTGCAATGAAGTTGGAAGTATCTCTCGTAGGGGATGATAGGGGGATGGATGAAGTCCAAACATAGTTAGCTTCTTTGACAATCCAGTTAGCAGAGATTAAAAAAGGAGAGGAAAAGAGGGAACAAGTCTAGTGTAGCACATGTAGGACTGAAGGCCACCATAAGGATGAATTCCTAGCCTTTGCACAATATTTGGCGAGTAGAGCACCAAACCCATTACCAGGAGGAGGGTACTATGAAATATGAAAGAAATGGGGAAATCATCCACATGATTGTCCATTGCTGCAAAAATACCAGAGTACATCCCATAATTTATTTTGTAACTTTTGCAATTTAGTCGGGCACGAGGAGAAGGATTGTCGCGCATTTGACCTAACGAGAGAGTGCACTTTAAATCTGTATATAATATAGGAGGAAAATACTGCGACAAAAGGAGGTGTTCCAAAATATAACAATCAGATAGGATTTATTCCAGGAGGTTGAGGAGGATTTGGTAGAGGTCGCGATAGAGGGGGTTTTGGAAGAGGAGGTAGAGGACCAAGAATCTGCTATAATTGTAATCAACTGGGACACTTAGCTCGTGACTGCCTGAATCCTTATATAACCTGCATGTATTGTAGAGAACTGGATCATGTGACATAAGACTATGCGCAACTACTTGCAAAGTGGCAGAAAAGAGGGAATCAAAACCATAATCCAAATCATAATGTACAAAAGGTATCAAAAGAAAAGCATGATGAAGGACCCAGAATAGTCGTTGTCATGCTCGAAGGAGCTAGAACATGGGTGAATGTAATGAATAAGGGGACGCAGATTGAGTAATGGGTGAGTAAATACGTAGGACCTATGCAGACATTTGACCCACAACAAGAAAACGAGACACATCAACAAATAAGGAAGGACATAATCGAACGAAATTAGATAGCATTGACATCATTTACACCTCCTCTGGTTGACATGCCTTTGGTCTATGATCGTACTATCTCGGAAAGGCCGCTTCAACAAGTAAGCACTTTGAAATAATTTCTGAAGATTTGTTTAGAATTGATGAAAGATGAAACTGCATTGAATGCATTGTGTGAAATGCTTGATCATTGCATGCAAGAAAGGGAATTTCCTACTGCGCAAAGGGTAGTGAATTGGGTACTGTGTAAAAAGAGGACAAGCAGAGAGTTCAAACTGAATGTGCAGATTGGGGAATATGACATGGACAATGTCATTTTAGACTTGGGTTCTGATGTAAATATGTTATCGAAGAAAACATGGGAAATGATGGGGAATCCTAAGTTAATTTGGTCTCCCGTCCAGTTAATATTGGCGAACCAACACAAGATAGTACCAATTGGTTGATTGTTAGGGGTACCTGTGAATATAGATGGGGTGCACAACATAACATATTTTGAAGTTATCGAGATCATGGATGATAATCATCCATATCAAGCGTTAATGGGACTTGAATGGGCCTTTGACAATCAAGTGATTATTAATCTAAAAAGAAGGGAAATCATCTTCTAAGTAGGGGAATTGAAGGTTACTGCACCATTGGATCCAACAACAGGAAAGAGATACATAGAACCAACTAAAGGGAGCACAATTGTTCACCTGTATAACATGACTGTGCGAATGGATGACTACATTAATCTGACTACAGATGGTGCACTAAGTTGGAGAAGCATTAGCTCATGTGTGTCAGATTAAGAGGAAGGTTTAGAACACTGACAACAAAGGATGCATGAAGTATCAACCAGACGGTGTGCTTGCATTACTCAATCGTTGCGTTGGATTGGAATGTAGTTATGTGACCCACCCAAGTATGATGGTTTGATTAACATAGGCTCTTTTGTAAAGGCGTTTGAGTTGCAGATACCTGAACAACAAATATTGTTGGCATTAGATTTTGTCTTGAAGGCCACTCCATCTAGATGGTGGGCTTCACATAAATAAGGAATAAAAGACTAGAAACAATTTAAAGCATTAATGAAAGTTAGATTTGGTTACGAGGTTGAGTATATTGCGTAGATATATGCAGGAGTAAGTGACCCGACCGATCATATTGCGTAGTGCAGAGAGATATGGAGTTCGATACCAAAGGAGGGATGGATTCATAGGTTCATACATACATTGGATACGATCCCCAAGAACTGGTACCTAGAACTAGAAATGCGCAGAGAAACAAAGAACTGGGATGAGCTAACTCAAAGGTTTAAGATACCATTTACTTTTGAAAATGAATTGCCATTAGTAGATGCAGCTTTGCAATCCATTAGGAACAATATTTTTTCGGTAGAAGGACCGATATATGTAGTACATGTGTGTAGTGCACATAGAGCTTCTATGATGGTTCATGAAATAATGGAATGTTATAATGTTGGTAAAGAAGATCTGGATGAGGAAGATCCCATAAATATTAAAAAACCTGAAACTGAGGGGGAACGCATAGTATAAGGTCTAGATCTTGTATTTGTTGCGTATGCACAACCATTAAGGATGTATAAGGTGAATACTAGGACAAAAGAGAATCGAAATTTTGCAAAGATATGTGAGTACTGGAATGCAGAAACTGTGGAAAAGATTGCAGACTTACTACGTGAGTATCATGATCTATTCCGAACCAAGTTTTTAGAAAGGAAAGGGATAGTTGGTGAGTTAGGAGAAATGAAGATCCCTTTGAAACCAGATACTAATCCCATAAGATAGAGGCTTTATAGATTGAACTTGAAGTATAAAGAGAAGGTAAAGGCAGAGATAGACTGAATGTTAGAAGCAAGAATCATTGAACCAGTAGTAGAATCAAGATGGATACGTCCAATGGTAGTACAAGATAATAAAATAGGGGGAATCAAAATTTGTGTAGACCTAAGGAAGCTAAATGATGCATGTCTACATGATACATTTCCAACACCTTTTACAGATGAAGTGCTAGATAATGTAGGGGGGCAAGAGACCTACTCTTTCACGGATGGATTTTCAAGATATCATCGGATAAATATTGCGCAGGAAGACCGACATAAGACTACCTTTGCGATAGAGTGGGGAAGCTACCAGTACACAGTGATGCCTTTTGGGCTGAAGAATGCAGCTGCAATTTTCTCAAGAGTAGTTGTCGCAACCTTTAAGGAATTTATTCATAAGTTCCTTGAAGTTTATTTAGATGATTGGATTGTGTTTAGTCTATTAAAATATCATATAAAGGTATTGAGATTAATGTTGGATAGGTGTAGACAATGCCATATTTAATTGAATTTGAAAAAATGTATTTTCTGTGCATCTTTTGGAATTTTGTTTGGGCATGTAGTATGTAAACAAGGCTTACTAGTGGATCCTGCCAAGATTGCAGTGATTCTGGACTTACCACCACCTACATCAGTATGAAGGTTAAGAGAAAGAATGTGTCATACATGATACTATAGGAAGTTCATTAAAGGATATGTGCATATTACAATACCCATGGAAAAGTTGTTGAAGAAAGAATCTAAATTCCAATGGAATGAGCACTGCCAGAAAGGGTTGGACACATTGAAACAAAAATTAGTGACTAAGCCAATTATGATATTCCCATATTGGAAGAAGGAATTTCATGTTCATGTGGATGTGTCATCCATAGATTTGGGAGAAATATTATCTCATCTTGGAGAAGGAGAGTTAGACAACCCAATTGAATTTGCAAGTAGGAAGTTGTCAACAATAGAAAAGAACTACACTACAATAGAATGAGAAGGGTTGGAAATGGTGTATGCACTGCAAAAGTTTAGACACTATTTGTTGGGCTCTCACTTCAATATGTATACAAACTACTCTGCACTAAGATACTTAGTGAACAATCCAGTGTTAGGGGGGAGAATTTGCAGATGGTTACTTTTGTTCCAAGAATATAATTTTGAGGTCATCGTTAAGCCAAAAACATTAACTGCAGGACCAAATCACTTATCGCACATTCTATCAGGAGAAGATGTAGGGAATCTAGATGATAGTTTACCATATGCACATTTATTTGTAGTTCAAATGGTGGACGACTACTTCATAGACATTATGCAATTATTGAGTATAGGGATGGCTCCATCAGACATGACGGTTGCACAAAAGAAAAAATTAGTGGTTAAGGAAACAAACTATCAACTAATTGCAGGAAACTTGTATAAGTTAGGTGAAGATGGGATATTAAGATGATGCATGTTAGAGCATTAAAGAACAATGATATTATCATAATCACACAAAGGTATTGCAGGAGGACACTATGCATGTAAAGAGACAGTGCAAAAGATTTTGTGTGCAGGGATCTGGTGGCCCACACTTCACAATGATGCTAAAGAATATTGCTAAGCATGTGATGTTTTTCAAAAAGTTGGAAAGCCATCCCGAAGGGATGAGATACCTTTGCATCCAAAAGTTACACTACATGCTTTTGAGAAATGGGCAATAAACTTCGTTGGCTAATCAATTCACCAACCATGAGATTAGGAGCTAGGTATATAATCACTGCAACAAAATATTTGACTAGATGGGCAGAAGCAACACCGATCATGGAATGTAGCATGAAGACTGCTGCGTGATTTTTGTTTGAGAATGTCATTACAAGATTCAGTTGCCCGCATATTTTACTGAGTGATCAAGGGATACACTCCCTGAATAAGATGATTGTAGCATTGACCGAGGAGTTTCAAATTCACAATCAGAGAAGCACGTCGTATCACCCTCAGAAAAATGGGATAGTAAAAGCCTTCAATCAACCATTTTGTCACGATCTCCACTAGCACTTTCCATTTATGACTACATGTTTCCCTAATGTCTCGTCCTTACTGCTTTTTACCCATCTTTTCTGCTCTTTAATTCCCTTAACTATCTGTTTTCTTCTTCTTCTGTGAAACTTTTTTGACTTATCCATTCGTTCACTGCACAATATTTTCTTCTGCGCACAATTCACTTCCTTTACACGATCTTTTATCAACGTATAACACATGCATGTTGCACACTTACTCTTGTTGTATATAGATCTAGTGTTACTGTTTCTTTCCCATATACCAAGAAACAATAACGCTAATGGAATTTATTGTTTCAAGCTTGCACATTGTAGTGATTGTTGATCTTTTGGACTCTTGCGTAGTAAAGGAAATATTTTCAAAGTTGTTACAACTTGAGGAAGACCTATTTGTCACATGATTACATCAACAAGTCTAGAAGGCAAGAGAAAAATCATGGCATGATAGGAATATTAAACAGAAAAAATTTCAAGTGAGAGACTTAGGATGCATTGGTTGGGCCCATATGTGATCAAGTATGTGACAAAAGAAGGTGTTGTGCAGTTATAAATGTTGAATGGTGAAGTCTTGGGAGGATTGTTGAATGGGAGTCAACTAAAAATTTACAGGGAGGACCAACCATTCGTGCACTAGTATGACTTGCGTAGGAACCTATGTAACATATCAATGTATTATAGTAAGAAAAATAAAAAGAAAATAAAAAGTGGAAAAAGAAAAAGAAACAAAAAGTTGAAGTGTTAGTCAAAGGTCAAGAAGTTAAGAGAGTTTAGAGAAAGAAACAAACAAGAGAATTTTGCAGATGAGAATGAAGAGGAAGCAAGATATATATACACCAAGAGTAATTGTGCAAAATGCATGTGTTATATGCTAATAAAGGATCACAAAAAGGAAGTGAATTGTGCGCAGAAGAAAATATTGTGAAATGAACGAATGGATAAGTCAGAAAAGTTGTGCAGAAGAAGAAACAAAAAGATAGTTAAGGGAATTAAAGAGCATAAATGATGCGTATAAAGTAGTAAGGAAGAGACATTAGGGAAACATGTAGTCATAAATGGAAAGCGTCGATGAAGATCATGACAAACTGGCTGATCGAGGCAAAAATCCAGTTGAATATTTGGAATTAATGCAACATTAAAGCATGTATTGATTACACAACACTAGTGGATTAGACAGTTAATTTAAGCACCAAGCCATCCAGAGATTCTACACGAAAATTGTTGAGTTGGAAACACGAATGACACCAAGCAAACCTTCAGAAGAAAGAGACCAAAGGGAGAAGACAGTAAGAACTGTTGTGGAAGGTATCAGGACGTTGGAAGCATAATGTGATAATTTGTATGAAGATAGCACATAAGTTTGGAATCAACTGTCGGAGGATGTCGAATTACAAAATATTGAACAAAAGGTTCAAACTGTGCAGGGAAGGCCTAGAAGATCAAGGAAATCATCAACAATTTTTCACCAGCTGAGAAGATGACGACAATGTAAGAGAGTAAGATATTATGCGCTGAGATGAACCATCTGAGGGCCAAGCAATAATCTCAAATGCAACAGATAGAAACTTTGTAGGAAGAAGCATTAAAATTTACAGAGGATATTGTTGGTTGTGGAGCCTGATTATCTTCCC
>ML778169.1:1887090-1914168 GCA_009831015.1 Picea engelmannii | reverse complement strand
GTGATGCCGAAAGGGCCAGTGTCTAAGGGTTTTGTTGGGTGAATAACTTGAACCTAGGGTCTTATAACTGCACACCAACAACTACCCTACACATGATAAGGACCTCTATGCCTTGGTTCAAGTTGTTAAGAAGTGGAAGCACTATTTAATGGGAAAGGAAGCCATTATCCACACTGATCACCAACCACTACAGTATTTGCATGCCTAGATTAACCTTCAACAAACCAGAAACTACAAATGGATGGGTTTTTTGCAACAATTTCATCTAGTCATCAAATATAAGAAGGGGAACACTAATAAGTTGGCAAACATGCTTTCAAGGCCACCCATATCCAAGATCACATCTTTGGGAACTCTTATGCACATGGAGCCTTTTATCCATGATGCATACAAAGAAGCATACACATAAGATGATGACATTAAAGAGGTGTTTCAATAGTTACATGGCCAAATTTGTATAGAATAAGGTAATGGCAAGGTTGACTACCATCTCCAGAATAGGTTACTGTACAAGCTATATAAGCTCTATGTTCCTAAAGGTGAAATATTGTAGCTTACCAAAGAGGCTCACACCTCCAAGGTTGTAGGACATCTTGGTATTGGGAAGACAGTTTCCAACTTACAAAGGTATGTGTATTGGTCCATAATGCAAGAAGATACAACTTAGTATATTAGAGAATGCATGCTCTGTTGTACCATCCCTTACCTATACCCACTCAACCTTGGGAAATCATTTCCATGTATTTTGTGGGTGGTTTGACAACAACCAGGAAGGGACATGACTATTTGTTTATGGTAATTGACAAGTTCAGAAAGATGTGCATTCTTATGCCTTGTAAAAAGACCATCAAAGGACAAGAAGTAACAAACATGTTCTTCCAATAGGTCTAAGTTCACTTTGGGATACCAAGGAGCATCATATTAGAAATGGATACTAGATTTTTTACTGCCTTTTGGACTACACTTTGGGAGAAGATGGACACTAAAATGAAGAGATCTACATCATTCCATCCATAGATAAATGGGTAGATAGAAGTATTCAACATGACTTCGATAAAACTTTTGGGAGGATATAAACAGAAGAATTTGAAGATCTGGGATGGAAATATGATATACATTCAACACTCTTATAACAGAGTAGGGCCATACTTCTACTAATAAGTCCCCTTTCAAAACTTGCTTTGGGTATTTTCCACATTTACCCTTGGATGTTGTCTATGGAAAACAAGGAGGAGTGAGGGAAGACATCATAAGAGAAGTGTTGAAAGCAAAGAAGTTTGTTGAAAAGATTAGGTAGATCCATTTTCAAGTAAAAGAGATGTCTAAGAAGTCACGGGAAAGGTACAAGGTTCGTCATGATCATCATAGAATGGAGAAAACATTCAAGGTGGGAGATAAAGTTTGGTTGCAACTGAACAAGGAAACACTACAAGGTCTTGGTAAGAAGATCAAGGATTTGCGGTATATCCCTTTGAGGTATTAGAGAAGGCGGGTGATAACACCTATAGACTCAGTCTACCCCCATACAAGTGCATTTACTCAGTATTGCATGTGGAAAATCGGAAACTTTATGAGCCTTCCATGTTGAATTAGGAAATCAAGGAGTATGTACTCCTACCTACCATAAAAGACTTAGCACCAGAAGCCAAGGAAAAGTTGGCAGAAGATACAATTTTGCAGAAGAAATCTAGAACCATCAAACATGGGTAACATATGCTTTAACAAATCAGATTAAAAAAACAACTTCCAAACAAGAAAAAATGATACTCTGAAGAAAATGTAAAAGAAAAATTTCCTCTACAACCCACATGCATGTAAATCATTCTTGATGTTCATATAAGAATTTTCTCCTTAAAAACAAGGAATAAACAACATCCACACTTATTCTCATTACCTTTAGAGAAATCATCCTTTTCAAAAAAAAAGTAACAGTGAAAATAATTTAAGACCAATCAAAGAATTTATAACCCTCCCTCCCTATTAATAGATACAAATTGTGTGCACTACACGACAACTTTAGATTATACAAAGTTAAAAGTAGATACAAATTGTGTGCACTACACGACAACTTTAGATTATACAAAGTTAAAAGTGGTTTTTCTTAAAACCGTAGTGTGTTTTTGTTACAGGTTAATTTTATTTTAGATTTTTTTTTTTTTTTATCATTATTTATAAAGCTACACTATTTTATTTCTTTTTAAGCTCAATTGAAACTAAAATTTTCAAATTATAGTTTAAAAAAAATAAAAAATTCCGCTCAAATCTTTCATGTCATTTTGGATTGCACGGTGAAAAAGATAGGTGAGATTATTGGTGTATGTGTTGATTATCATATGGCTTGATTCACATATATTTTATATAGATTATATGTTATAACATTATTTTAATATCTGTTTTTACAAACATTAAAATATATGTTATACAGTAGGGCTTGATTCACACATATTTTATATAGGTTATAACATATACGAAATAAATGGGTTTGATTCACACATATTTTATATGAGTTATAACATATTCAAAATAAATGAGATTATTAATGCATGTGTCGATTTTCATGAGTTTCAAAAGATAATAATAAAACATCAACAATAGGGTATGATTCACACATATTTTATATAAATTATATGTTACAGCATTATTTTAGTATATATTTTTACATACATTAAAATATATGTTATATAATAAATTATTGATGTATGTGTTGATTATTATGAGTTTCAAAAAATAATAATAAAACATCAACAATAAGGCTTCATTCACATATATTTTATATAAATTATATGTTATAGCATTATTTTAATATATATTTTTACATACATTAAAATATAAATATATGTTATAGAATAAAGTTTGATTTACACATATTTTATATAGATTATAACATATACAAAATGTTATAACATATACAAAATATATGTTATAACATTATTTTAATATATATTTTAACATATATTAAAATATATGTTTTAGATTATATTAATAAAATGTTAGGAAATAGTTAATGTCCTCTAAGTCAATATCGTGGTGGTTGTAGGTTTTGGTTTTATGTAGTCATTTTTTAATATGCATTATTTTCTCTTTTAGATGAAAAACACCTATGGTATATTGAGTTATATTTTATAATTAATAACTTCAAGATATTTTATAATATCTTGGGGTTATTAATTATGTGGATAGTATTTAAAAAAAAAATAGTAATTGATTTAATTTTTATGGTCAGTTGAGTTATATTTTACATTAAAGTATAATATTTTGGGGTTATTAATTATGTGGATAGTACCTCTCAAAAACATAACAATTGATTAATTGTATAAGTATACTTTTGGGGTTACTAATTATGTGGATAGTATTTCTCAAAAACATAACAATTGATTAAATCCATACGTATACTAAAAATTTGAAGATTTTTTTTTTTTTTTTTACTTTGATTACGAAGTAATCATTAAAAAAATATTTGTACATAATACATCTAAATAATTTATGAAAAAAAAATTAAAATAAAACACTTTTGAAACCACTTAATAAAATATTTAGATAAAAACCTTCTCTACATAAATATGATTGTATCTAAAACAATTATTCAAAATTGCATATATACATTACTTTCCATAACATTTTCGAACTTACCAAATAGTAAGAATATCACCACCACTATACCACTTGTTAATATTTTTATAATTTCATTATTATCATTAATATTTTTTATAATTTCATTATTATCATTAATATTTTTTATAATTTCATTATTGTCATTTTCAAGAAGAGTCCAATTATCATGAAAGACAAGTGATGTCCATAAATTGTGAATAACATATAATTGACTGTGTATTGGTATTCCTTAAAAACATATGAGAGTGAAAGTGGATGCACTAAAAACTAAATCTTTACAATATTATTATTGAATTGCTATTATGAATATCAAGAAGTTTGTAAGAGCTTATTTTGTTGGATTGACAAAAAGTTCATTAAATTGCTAAATTTGATGAACATTAATAAAATGTAATTTAAATTTTAAAAAACAATTGTAAGTTGTCAAATTTTAAATAGAATATTTATGGTATAGATTACAAATATTTTAGTTCAATATGAACATTAATAAAATATAATTTAAATTTTAAAAAATAATTGTAAGTTGTTAAATTTTAAATAGAATATTCATGGTATAGATTATAAATATTCTAGTTTAATATGAAGATAATGATGATGATTATTAATGTTCATTGAGATGATCTGTTGGATCTTAAAAAAAGGTAAGGAATTACTTGGTTTGCTTTAGAATTTTATTTCTATGCTTGAAAATATTTAAGAGAAGAATTCCTAAATCACTATAGTTTTGACGAGTTAAAAAATTAGGAAGGTTGGTATTGTAACAAATATTTTGAAATTGACATCTAATGTGGGTGTACGTAGGACATTCTAAGAGATTTTTTTTTTGATATTCAATTCTCTTAGTATCACAAAAATGACAGGGTCTTTCGATGCATATCGTTTTAGGAATTGTCTAGTGACTTGTTTCACTATAGAGATCATGAGATTTTGTTCTTATTTTAGGAAAGTTGATTTTCTTCTTTACACTAGTTAAAATAGAGAGATACTTTTGATATTCTAGATTAGGGTTGATCACCTCCTTGTAGTATCTTAATTTTCTCTTATCCTCTTATTTTTTATCACACCACAATTTCCCCTTAAATTTAGATGTAATACTATTTTTAATATTATTTGTATTCTCTAGAGCGACCTCTTCCTTGATGCCCCAATGATTTAGCCAAGACTTGGCATTTTTATACCAACCTTACTTGAGTTGTAGGTGGTTTTGACTGGGTTTTGAAGCAACCTTGGGAATCCTCTTGTCCTTCAACCTTAGGAATCCTCTTGTCCTTCATGTTCTTTATCGTGTTTTTGTACATTAAGTACCCAGTCATAACCATGCTCTCAATGGGGGAAAGACTGGCTTCTATGAGGAGGATAAGATACATTATATTTCCTTTAATTCTAAGATAATAAGTTATAAAATTCTTTTTGGTTTGCTCTATATTTCTCCATGATTCTCTAGGGATGTCCCAGACTCAAACTTCACAACCCTATAATATAACATGAGTGATGAGAGTCTCAAATGTGAGCTTCTTCTTATTCCAAAGCCAAAGGTCCTCTAATTTACAACTATTTTCAAGTCCATAATAAGCTTTCCATCCTACATTTATCATTTTCTCAATGCTATAGCTCCAGTTGAGTTTGTGATGAAGATTGATTTTGATAAAGAAGAAGGATGATGACTATTCCAACTAGAGATGTTCTGACACATCCTGATTTTTCTAAGTAACCCTCTAACTTATCAATGTATATGCAAAAAAGGATAAGGGACAGGGGACAACCTTGCTTAACTCCTATATTACAATTAATTTTTTCTGACCAGCCCTCAATGTTCCTAAACTTGGTAATATATTTCTTGTACAACCTTACCACGACAACTCTCAACTTGAAAGGAAATTTTAGCTATTTTATTCTATTCCAAAGATTAGTTCTGGGCACTATGTCAAATGCTTTTCTAAAGTCAACGAAGCAACACAAGAGATCAGTTTCATTATTGCAACACTTCTCCACAATGATCCTAAATGTGACAAGGTAGTCCACAATTGAAAGGTAACTTTTAAATCTGGCTTGGCCTTTAAATCGTTTTGTCTGGCTTTATAGCGATACACTAATCTTCCTTTCCAAAACAATTCCATATAACTTGGCTAAAAGATGACTAATCATAATAATCCTATAATTAGAGAAATTATTTTTATCCCCACTAAAAAAAAAAAAACAATAAAACTTTGAATATTACAAATAAACATGAGAAAATCCTACTATGATATTTTAAATTCCATTATCCTTATCTTTTTAACTTCCCATATTACCATATTTTTAAAGAACATTTGTGTTAAGGAAATTATTTAATTTTATACACCATTTGTTAAGGAAGTTATTTAATAGTAAAATGTTGGTGCAGTAAATGCGATGGGCTAAAACTTCTACGATTATTAAAATTATGTTATAAGGTGTTGTATTGCATGCAATTTAATGTTAAGCTTTGAAATGAGATTAAAATTAATAATAAGAACAAATTAAGGTATTATAATTTTTTTTATAAATTATAATTTAATGATTTTTTTATTAAATTTATAGGTAAAAATAAAATAAAGAGTATTAAAATAATGATTAATATTCATGATTTTTATAGTGAAAATAGTTATTGAACTAAATTAAGAACACTTTGCAACAAATGAATTTATAGAAGTCATGGAACACATGAGATTGAAGATGAACATAGTTTCTTTTTAACTTTCATTACCCTTAAATAATATAAAATATAATTTATCCAGTTTCATAACTTAAATAATATAAAATATAAGATTTCTTTGCTTACAAAATCATAATAAATTTGGTACTTTCATTTCCACCATATTTAAATATTAAAATGATATTATAGTTTAATTTTCTTTATTTGGGTGAAAAATTTTGTTGGTCTTAAGAGTTAATAAACATCATTATCATATACCCTTTAATTTATATATCAAGTTTTGATGAATATTTCTTCTACGAAACTTACTTAGAAGATACATATGTCAATTTTTTATATAATAAAGCATCATTCAGTTGAAGCAAATCACAATAAAAATAAAACCACAACAAATATCACGATAAAAATAAATTTGTTATCTTACTAATGAATCAAAGCATTATTAACAAGCCTTAAGGTGATGTCGACTTGCTAGAGAAAATCCATTTAAAATCCCTAAGTTGTATATGAATACAACTATTTGAAAGAGACCTTAATTTTATGGCACAAATACAAATCGTAGCCATTGACTTATTGTGAAGCATGTCCTCTCAGGCAATCAATAACCTTGCAATTGATATATTGCGAGGTGTAAATGTAATGTATATTCCAAGAAGAGATCAAGAAGACAAAGGGTAGTCAAAATGATCAAAATGAAGAGGCATATTGGTTATCCGATCCAGGTGGATATTGGTGGCCACCCGCCTATTCCAACTGGTTCCTCTTGTCTGTTTTTAGTTCAACACGTTCTTTTGTACTTCTTTGTAATTGTGGGTTCTACACTTCTGGGGATGTCTGAAGCCCTACACATCTTCCAGGTGGATACTGGTGGCCTCTCACCTAATCCAACTAGATTATTTTGTATGTTTTCATGTCAACACATCTTGTTGTACTTTCAGGGACGTTTTGGAGCCCTAAACAATATTTTTTTGGCTCACCACAGTCAAACTATAGACAGAGTTAGAGTTTGACAGCGTAATCTGTAGTTCCCTGAAAGACCTTTCCAACGGGATATCACGTGCCTAAAATGGAGGTTGTATGCAAAAGTTATTACCCCAGGAAGTTGAGGTACCATCTTACCCATAGGGGCCCACATGACGTTTGGCGTTTCACCTCCTAGGGTTAGGTTTTTGGATGTCTAGGGTTTTGACATTCATGAGTAATATAAAAAAGGCATCTGGAGCCTCATTGTAATCATTCTGCTCAGACGGATGCGCGTAGCAGCAACATCTCTTCTCAGAGATAACTACCACCATTCGAGCAAATGTTTTAGTTCTACAGTTTTACAGTTTCAACCTATTTCATTTATTCAATAGAATATAATGTTCATTGTATATTTGTGTTGTTATTCATATCTTTGTGTTTATTGTATTCAATCTGTTAATCAGTTCATTCTGCTCCTAAATCCAGATCATTATCAAAGTAGGTTTGTGGCCCTATATCACTCAACATATTAATCATGCAATCAACAACTATTATGTTACACCACTATTGGAATAATGATCACACTATTGTTGATCTTAAAGATGGTTTTATGGTCTTTGAGTCAACCTCACAAGGATAAAATCCCCCTTCATTTTTAAAGAGGTGGTACTCATTTGTTTTTAAAAAAAATGCAAGAATATAAACAATTCCTGAATGAGGACTGGGCTTATTCTTAAAATAAATATTCACGTGCAAAAAATACCCGAGAAAGGACCAACTATCTTACAGAAAGTAAATATTTACAATATATTACAGGATCATAAACCAAAAGAGGGTGCAGTAAAATAATACGACATTTCCATCAAAACATTCATCATAGTAGAACACAATATCCAAGGAAAGGAAAGAGAAAGTATGGACCGCAAATGGCAGAGAAATTTAAATGATCATTTCATTAGGCACACATAAGATTCTGATAGACATACATTTGAAATATCATGCTTAAAATCAAATTCTTGAGATTACAATAATGATTTTTCCCGAGTTAGTTCTCTGGGAACCTAAAAAATAATATAAGTCTCTAAATAAAAGAGTAACGTATTGGAATACAAATAAAATATCTTATGTTTGTCCTTGAAAGAGGTCTAGGATGGGGCTCATGTGAACCATGAAATGAAAAGACCCAGATGACACAATAAAAACAACCAAGGATCAACCCTCAGTTTCACAAGTTAATGGGAAATGGAAGAGAATATGATAAATGACCATAGAAGAAGGAAAACAAGAACAAGAATAAGGTCGCTACTTGACTCATTGTGATGGAAAATATTTTGAACCCTTTACTTGTTTGCTGGTTCCTGTTTTGTAGATGGTTGCTGTGTTTGAGGTGGCATAACTGTTGCAATTGTTTCCTGTTGATTTGGCTTGGTGATCTTGATTAGGGATTTTCTTATCCACTCTTCTATGTAATCCCTCATGGGGGGCACTGTGATCTCATGTTTGGTATTTATTTCAAACATATCATTTTCCATATCTCTTAGGTCTATGCCTAATTGGTGCAACATGTCATTTGCCTCATCGTTTCTATTGATATATCTTACTAGCCACCTTTCAATTTCCTCATCAGAGAATTATATTGAATTAGTGAACTCACTCGCCCATGCAACTTTTAATACATTAGGTTATTCTAATAATTTCTCTTTAGACAAAATTATTGTGTCCATTAATAAACTTGGGCCATCGAGTTCCTTTGTGAGATTAACACGATTAAGGAAAATGTCACCTCTTTTATTCTTCACAACATCTAACTCATTTATCATTTCTCTTAAACTTTTTATTCTTTTCAACCAAAAAGCATTATTTTTTTTAATCTAGATATTAGAATGAAGGTTTTTCTCTCTTATGTGGATATCACTTAAACTTGAGACTTTAGCCAAAAATGTACCCACACCGTCTTTATAAAAACCTTAATCATTTTCTAGATCCTTTTGGAGATATTCTTTGAAATGTGTAATCCTTGTTGCAAAGTTGGTGGAGCTTTTTGAAAGCTCCCATATTTATTGGATCAAATCTATTCTCTTTTGTATCCCATCTCTGACATATTTTCTTACTACTAACAACAAACTAGATGAACCTTTCCACTTGTTTCTCTTTTCCAGGATATCTTCTAAGGTAAGTGTTGGTTGAACTGTGTTTAATGGCTCAGAAAACAATGGTCTTGGAATCAAAATTCCCTCCACTTCGTTTATTTTTTCCTTTAAAATCAAATTTTCCTTTTCTATAGTACCGACAGATTCCTTCAGTGCTTCTCCGACTGCTTCATGAAATTGTACAATGTTCGAAGGTGCAACCCCATGGAAATCAATTTCCGATTTCCATTTCTAAGACATTTTCTTATTTTCATGTTTACTTTTTCAATTAACATTTTTTTAGAATTTCTATTGTAGGTCGTGCGGTGCAATGCCACATACTCCTCTTCAAATATTTCATGTTCCCAAGTGACTAGGGCTTCGACAATTTCTTAGGTTTCCAACAGTGGTTGTTCAAACCAACTAGGTTCTTTGATAATCTCATCTACATCTAGTGCTCATGGAGTTTCTTGAGTTTCAGGTATTTCTAACCCCGTTTTCTGGGTATCTCTTTTTCTTTTAGCAGAGGTATATACAATATGATATTTTTCAATATTTTTTTTTGTTGGGTCCTTGTCACTGCCATCATCTAAGTTTCCGGTAGTTGTTTTCTTTGTTTCCAAACCACTGCTTCTCGGTTTTGTTCTTATTGGGGTACTTATTTGAGACACAGTTGGAGAATCACGGTTTTTATTGGTTACTTCTCTACCTTGTTGTCAATAACATTCATTAGTGTAGGCTAATTCTTCCATATCATTAAGAGCTTGGTCCCTTGAAGTCTCGGGGAGATTCAAATTATCCCCACCTCCTTCTTTAAACCATTCAATTTTGGTAAAATAAGAGGAATAGTTGACTGGGGACATATGTGCAGTAAATAAATCATTAGGATCGAAACCCTCAACACATTTGGATTCATTGAGGCAGAATTGTCAAATTGACTTGCAAGTTCATCCAAATGTGAGATGTGTTTTACAACAACTTTGACTTTCCAAGGCAACGAGATGAATTGATTTTTTATTTTCTCGTTAAATAAATGAGCCCAGTATTTGTATTGCCTTCATACCTCTATAATAAAATGTTTTTCTAATAAGTGGTTTCTCCTCAAAACCGAATAAACTTGTAATGTTGATTCCTCTGTAATTTCAAAGACTCCTTTCTGTGAGAGAAAGGTGGAAGCTTCCAATGACAGTCTTGATATTTTAGGATTGAAAATTAATTTTTTTAATTCTAAGATAAATTGTTTTGAACTGGGTAGAAATGATACTGGGCTTTATGCCTCCACAAAGATGGGTACTAGGAAAATACTGGTTCCACCTTAAAGTATACACTCCTTTCCCTTGGTATGTCCTCGAAAAAATGACAATAGGATGTCATGTAAAATTCCGGGTTTTCTTCAGACTACTCAGCTGAAATGAGATTTCATTAGAAATAATGTGGCCCCGATCAAATAGGGAATCTTCATGCACAACGAAATGGAGAATATAAATGATGTTTCTTGGAATAGAGGCCATGTGTTCCAATATAATCATGCGAGCAAACAACTAGGAAAATTCCTTGTATGGGTATTTCAAGGAACTTACCTCAATATTAGAAGAACTGGTGTTGGTTTTAGGGTCGACCAAATATTTCTCGAGGAGCTCTTCTCCTCTTCTTTTTTCTTTGAGGAATTCTCTAGCTTATTCATCCTTGAATCATATTTTGGGTGTTGGGAGTCGTAAAATTCTTGTAAACACTGAAGGAGTTAGGGAAATAAGCTATTGTCCTTGGATTTGGGTTATTCTCTTCTCTGGATTGAATTTATTTGCACACCAATGAACTAACTCCTTGAAATCTATCACCTCTAGAACACAACCAGCTAGGGCTATGCCTAAATTCCAAACTTGGTTCTTCTTCTTCTTAGCAGGAGGAAGGGCCTTGTAATAGTTGTAATCTCACGACCAATGGAACCCTTGGTCTTCAGTGATAGGGATGATTTTAGGGGCTAAATTTCRCTCATGGGCTAATTTTCCATGGTTTTTCCAAAAACGAGATTCGCTATTTTAAAAATGATTTGCCCAAATTCTATAGAATAAAATTATTTTACCTTAAAAATCGCCAAAATTTTATAAAAACTATATAAAATCCTTAGAAATTTGAATATTTTTAAAACAACATCGCCAATCATTTATAGTTGGCATATGAAGGATTAGTAAGATTCACCACGGTTTCTACATTTTAAAATAAATTTCCATCCTTAAAATCATCCCTGGTCTTCACGTCCTAGCATATTTAGTGTATCTCCTAAATACAACTCTTTTCTCCTACTTGAAATTTTTTACATTGCTTTCTATCCTTAGCAATAGGTGGTGCTACTGTCAATATAACATTTTACAGCTTGGCATATTAGTTCTTATTTAATCTACCATGTATTGCTTTGATGATTAATCATCATAACTCTTATTTCAAAGTTGTCATCCCGAACGAAAATATTTTTGAATTTATTACAAGTTTTATGAAATCTTCGCCACTTTAATAAGAACATTATGTTCACACAAGTGGTGGTTGATGTGGCGGGGGAAATAAATGCAACCGAGAAATGGTGATGTAATATTGTGGCAGATGGAAAATGGTTAAGAGTGGAAGTGCAAAAAGATGAATGGAAAGTGCATTATGGTGAAGGAGGAATTGTGGGTGCCAGAAATAAGACATGGGATGAAGGAAAAAGTGAAAAGGGAATGACTCTCACACCCAAAATAAGAAAATTGGCTAAGTATGGGAAAGGGTCATTATGCGGGTCGTTGAAGTAAGAATGTCATTTTGTAGAACATGGGACTGCGGGTCTGTGGGACACAAGACATGGAAAAAAAGGTAAATGGAATAGTTGGGTGTCCCGTGATCCACATTCTAAGAAATCTACTAAGTATAAAAAGGTAGAAAGTGCATTTTGGAGGATGCGAAGATAGAGGTGAAAATTGAGGGTAGCGCGATTGCGGGACGCAAGACATGGGGAAATGTGGGTTTGGAACATGTTGGACTCCCGCATCACTACTCTTGCATCGCTTGAAAAATGGTGAAGTGTTGAAGTTTTGAAAGAAGAAAAATGACTAAGTATGGATACATGGGCATGTGGGTCTACAGACTTGGGAATTTGATAGTGGTGTGACCTGTAACCTACATTTGAAAGGAGAAAAATACTAAGTAAGGAATTTCAAGAAGCAAAGAAAATTAAAGGAAAAAGACTAAGGATGGGCATATGTGTACTAACGTTGATCAATGAATGTGGATCAACAACTATGTTGAGAGTTATATATTGTTGTGGATGATACCTCACAAGCAATGTGGAATAGCACACAAAATGAGAGGATATTTTAAAGTCATAAAACTATTCCAAGATACTGACACATGAGGTATCCCACTATTTTATTATCATGTTTATTATTCACACATGTGCACCCACACAACATGTTCCAAAAAAGAGAAGGGAGAGCCAAGCAAACACACATATTCATCCCACAACAATCCACAATTATGTTAGTAGGAAATTTTGTAGAATTTATATTTCATAAATATTGGTGACATGTTTGAATATAAACTCCCAAAGTACATCAAAGAAAAACATAAGAAAAACCAATCCATTTGTAGGTCACTATACCCACAAATGACCAATTCGATATGACAAGTAGTGATTCTTGTGTTGCTTCATGCTCTAATTTTTGTATATCTCCTTTAAAATTATGTATTTTGAATACTTTCATCTTGACAAATTGTTAAAAGTATGATAGGTAGTTTTGAAGATTGTGATTTAATTATTATGTCGATTTTATTTTTAATCAATTTTCTAAATTAACTATTAACAAATAAATTGCAACTACAATATGAGGTTGTAGCATTGTTGTTTGCATTGCTATAGCCCATTCTCTCCTAGTCAAGGCTCTTTGTGGGAAAGCAATAAGATTTTGTGTTGTCTTTGCGTTACATGTATGATGCTCAAAACATTCTAAAATTTATTATTTTTTCATGTATCGTGCTTGTGTCATGTCTACATCAATATGAATTGTAATAGTGTTGTTCATGCATCGCTACAATCTATCATGCATTGAGAGCCTCATGTTTTCATTGTGGTGCATCGATATATCGTCTTATTCATAAATATATAACATTATGCTGTTAGCATCATTAGTGAAAGGGATGATAGACCCGATGTGAAGAATCATAAGGTAACTATGAAGAGTGGGAAGGGAGGAGAGGGGAGGAGAGAAAACAAATAAATCAAGGAGGCGAAGATTCAAACTCGAAAGTTCTAATTCACCCCTCCATCCTTTATCTCATTCACACGCATACCCATCCCATGACATGGTTCTTCTATGCTCCACCTTATGTGGGAGTGTACTTTGAAGGTTTGAGATGGAATTATTCATATTGGTCATATCTAATTTTTCTAGTCTGGTCGTACCATAAATAATAATACCATATCTTGTATGATTTGATGAAGTTAAAGCACATCACACTCAAAGCACCAAGTATATTACAACATGGAGCAATACATGCATTTCTATAAAAATACCAGCTTAATCCTATTGAACTATAATATCATGTTTCAACTAACGAGGAATGCCACTTATGACTTCAAATGATTTAGAGTATCATAACAAAATCAACAAACACATGTTAGACTACTTTGAATTAATTATTTCATTGGTTGTTAAATATGCATGTAGGTACACTATTTTGAAAGAGTTTAAAGTTAATGTTGAGGGTATTAAACCTAAATTGGATGAAAAGGGTATCAATTTGGCTTGCTCTATGTTGTTGTGGCTAGTGGGCATTACTGAACGTCGTGATAGAAAATTGTTTGAAACAATGCTTGGAGTGTTTTCTAAAGATATAGATCTTCCTAATTCAAGAATTTCCCATGTAATAAACAATTACTATTATGAACATGAGATAATTGATATTTTAATTAATTAGGTTCTGAAGGCCCTAGGAGATGAGGATATAATTACATCAACTTCATTTTGAGTGTATTTGCTTACCAATTGGGTTGATAATATATCATCAACCTTGGGACTATTGTTCATCCATAAAATGCCAAGAAATTCACAACATCTCAAAATGAACTAGAGAAAAGAATGATGGACATTGGAGAAGCCCTACGATTGATTAAACAAAGATTCATTTTCATTGTGTGGAAATATGTTTTCACAAAAAAATCCATGAGCACAAGCAATGCATTTAATTGACAGGCTAATAAACTACACAATTCTATCATCATAGACAATATTATTTGATATAACTAGCAACATTCACTTGAATGTAGTTATGGGGTGCCATCATCAAGAGGGTTTATGTGTCACAACTATATGCCATTTTGATATTTTGGTAACTTTTGAGAGGGTGTTTTGGCATTTAATTTACTTTTTTAAAGGTGTATTAGAGTTATTATGTGAGAAAAGGTGTTTGTGTTTTTTGAAGTTGGTTTCTTTATGTCAACGAAAAACTTCTATATATATTTGAGAAAATAAATTAATTAAGTATCCATTAATAAAATATTGTATTTAAAAATTTGTCCATTTTTCTAATTGCATTATCTCTATTTTTATATTCCTCTCTTAGCGTATTTCATTTTGGTGGGTTTGATATGATCTTCATATCCTCAAATCACAAACTTTTAGTTCTCCAAGGATTCAGACCTGTCCAGAACACATATCTACTAATAATACTCTAAGAGAGTTACATTATAGAGAAAACATCTGGGTTTTCATCACTGAAGAGATAAGGAGTATGAACATCATACTCAATGACGATAGGCACTTATTTTTCTTTCCTTCAACCTTATTGTCTTCAACATTACCTTTGGATCCATCACCACCCTTCTTATCATTAAACCCTCCTCCCTTTTTTTTTCCTCCACCATCCTTCTTCTCCCCACCACCACTACCTTCCTTCTTTTAGACCCCCATTATTTCTTTTCCCTATCCCTTTTATCCCCTTCCTAATTGTGTCCATCCTCCATAAAAATCATCTCTTCTCTTCAAAATTTGAGCTAATAGGGAATATGTTTCAAGAATGAGTTAAATTTCATGAATAATATTTTTTATTCCACTATGACCCTCAAGGTATGTTCACGAAATTAATTAAATCTAGAGTGCCCAACGTGATCTTTTTTTTCCTCAGAAAAAAAAAACGTAATTGTATTCATCCAAAGAGAACCAAATTACATTCTACAGGTGCATTAAGCACGACTCATCCTTGAAAAGGATGAAAACCCTGAAAGGGAAAAAAATGAGACTAAAAAGACGCAAAGTAAAATACAATATAGGTCTTAAAGACCACACAAAAGATGAAGCAAAAAATCCTAAAATTGAATCCCCCATCACTGATTATAAAAGCCGATAATGCTAACCCAAAAGAAAACTCTGGGGACCAGATGAACCAGGTCAGAGCGGTAAATAGCTCTCATACCAGCAACACCAGAAATCAAAAGCACCAGGCAAACCATGAGACAGCCATAAAGGAGCGACCAAGAAGTTGCACGCCCAATAGAAGGACCTCAGAGTGTTGACTTTGCAACAACACCGCATGCCCAAAGCTAAGGACCTCAAAGAAAATACCCCATCACCATACAGAATAGAACATGGCACCAAAACCCCAAACAAAAGGACCCTGATATGAGTATACATCAAACCCTGAATGTTCCAGCAAAACCAAAGAGAATAAACACAAATTGTAGTATGCAAACCTCTAGAAACCCTCGCCGAGTTCAAGGAACAAAGGAAACCTCCAAAGAAGACCCAAATGTGGGATGGACCATATCTGAGTGACACTCAAACCTCTTAGAAAAATGAGAGGGGCCAAAAATTCCGTATCCAAGCTACAAGAAGGCTGAACTCGACACTCAACCTTAGAACCTAGGGACACCAAGTTGATGGAATGCATCAAATCCTAACACGACCCCGTGACACGAAAGAGAAATCATATGGATATCGATAGAAGCCCGCAAGAGGAAGAGTAAGCTCCACAGTGATAGCACCGACTGCACAAAGATGAAGGGATAAGACAAAGGAACCCAGATCTAGCCTGAAGAAGAAAGATCGGTGCAAACACTAGAAAACCATAGGAGGCTTGGAACTACACATCCATCAAGATACCCGAATCTTCAAAACGTAGACCATGACCTCCACTGGAAACAACAACGAAGGAGGGAGGGATGAAATGAGTGATCCATTGCTAGACGAAAGCTTAGAAGAGTGATAAGCTTGCAATTCCACCCCAACCCTTGGAGTCGTCGAAGAGCCTTAGTGCAGTGCGATTCTGCGGCTAGGGTTTCCCCTAGTCGCAAGCCTCCAACCCCCACCATGCCCAACATGATCTTGTTGGCACACACTTCAATCTGGTCTTGTTTTCCCTTACTTCGAGCTCCCAACCTTTTGGCCTTTGAAGAGGCCATAATTGGATTATTTTTGAGTTCCAAAACCCAAAAGAGGCTGATCAAGTCGGATTTCATCAAAAGTAAGTGAGGTTTGAATTTTTTTTGGCATTGACTTCTTTCATTGGTCACTGGGTGGAATCCATGTGAGCTAGGTCTTTCACAAAAGAAATGGTAGGAATTCTATTGTATATTTAGAAAATCCAATGGATATACCTTATAGTACTTGGAACAAGCTTCCCAATGAACCCTCTTTTACCCATTTCTAAGTTCATATGCCTAGTCTATGAAGGGAACAAGTTGAGTGTTTCCTGGGGGGGATTCCATAGTTGTGACTTCACTGATAAAATTATATTATGAATTAGAACCAAAGATGAAATCCATCCTAGTGATGATGCCTATCCAATACCTTTCCAATGGTATGCCAAGGTAACAGGTTTGTGGTAGAGGTTCACAGTTTTAAAATTGTTTTTGATGGGAACTAGAATAGAAAGTCATTATCCCACCTCGCCTATGAGAATCCATAGTGAAGAGTTCAATAGGAAGGATGATGTTTAATTCCCACATGCAAAGGAGGTGGGAATATATCCTTTTGAATCCTCTCACCACTCTTGAGAATTAATATGAAGGGTGACATAATAAGTGTTACAAAATGCGGATGAGTCGTGGATTAATTTCACAATTGATCTAGATTATGTTGAGAACAAAATGAGATACAAAGGAAAATATAGTAGAAACACAAAAGTACAGTGAAACCCAACTTCTATTAATGAATAAAATAGTAGAACACTGTAGAACACAAACTGGCTAGAATGGTGTAGCTTATCTCTGAAGAGAAAGAGATGTTGGCTACACTTCATTCACAACAAGCTTTACATCACACTCCATTTCATGCTTAAAGGACCTCCTTCACCTCGATTATATATGAGATAGTGAGAGGAGAATAATCCCCATGATGCACGTGGGATAAATTGTTCTAAGTTTACAAAATTTCATAGGCATGTAAAACACTTGGACTTCCCAGGAGGTCACCCATCCCAGTACTACTCCATCCCAAGTGCTCTTAAATGTGGAGTTCTAATGAGATCCTGTGCATTAATATTGCAACCATTACATTATATTACATTATAAATGGAGATGGAATTACATTACATTCCCCATCAAAAGGGTGAATATAATGGTTTATCAAAACCATGGGCTTAGAAACGTTGATTCAATGGAGAAGGTGGATGGCCACAAAAAACCACCTGGAGCAATCCTCCCCCTAGGAAGAAATGGTCCCCATTGCGTCACGTTCCCTTGGGAGATGGGGAAAATTTTGTTGAATTTGAACTTTGGTGAGCCGCTTTCCTTGTTGAAGTAGTTGTCCTGCTTGTACTTGGCCTATGAAAGGATGTCATGAACCTGTTGGTGGAGGTGTTGGATTCGTCCAACAAATTTGGGTGCATGATCTGCCTTGGTTTGAGTGTGGGAAGACTTTGCTAGTGAAGATGCAACAAGAAAAGCTATATCAATGGGGGATAATGGTTAGAACCCCAAGCACACATGAAAAGGGTCGTGGAAAACAGAGCCATGCTAGACATATGGAAGATTATAATTCTCTGGAAGGGAGCGTCTATAGATTGGACAATTGAGTAAGGGAGCACTGGGCACCAAGTCAATGGAATGCATGACATGGTAATGCAGAGGCACCCCTGTAGGTGAAGCAGAAATATCTTTGTGCTACTCTACAATCTTTTCGACTTGATTTTGTTGGATAGAGAGGTCTTGAGCTGAGGTTGTAGTGGTCGCAATGATCTTCTATTCACCTTTTGACTAGATCATGAAGAGGGAAAACTTTGTGGTCTGAGAGATTACTTCGTGGTACTATTTTTCCGAGATCAATGAAGTGGCAGTAGTGGGAGCTACCTATGGTACCCTGTAGGATGACCTCCAAGAGTAACAATGACACTATGAGGCCGAGACTCATAGATAACGTTACGTTTCCACATATATGGTTGTCCTAAAAGAACGTCACACACTTCAAGTGGGGAAACATCATAAAGTACCTCATCCTTGAAGGGATTGATGCCATAGGACAAGAGGCACTATTGGCTGACACAGATGTCTCGTCCTCGGTTCAACCATTCAATGATGTATGGTTGGGGGTGTGGAATCATTGGCAACTTCAATCTCTTGATAACCTCGGCTGAGATTAGGTTCTTCTGACTCTCATTGTCAACTATGAAATGCATTGGGCTCCCCTTTACCCACATCTGTGAGTGGAAGAGGTGCCCCCCCTCCTCGAGCTCCTCTGGTTCTTTTGGTTGTATTGTTGTGGTTGCGATGGTAGAAATGGGTTCTGCATCAATGATATATTTCCCTTTATTGTTCTCTGAATAAGAGTTTGAGTCAGGTTCTGATTATTTTCCTTTAAGCTCGACCACCAATGACTGTTTCGAGCAACATTCATTAGTGTTGTGCCAAGGGATTTTGTGGAACTCACACCACTTTTTGGTGTCTTTCTTAGACTTCCCATCACCCTTCTTAGCTAGTTGCTTGGACTGATTTTCTTGAGATCGATTCTCCTTGCTTTGTCCTTCGTTCTGTGAGTTAGGGTTGCCTTTACCATGCTTCTATTGTGGCATTTTGCAAACCCAAACTCCCGCTTACTGCATTGCTTGAATTTTTTCTCAATTTTGACTGCATATCGATAAGAAACTCCCACTGGATGTCCAAGAAATTCATCTCTGTTTGAATGTACATGTGCAGACCACTATGGTACTTCAAAACTAGGTGTTGCTCATAGTCTTTGTTACTTAACTTTGAGCGCAAGGTATGAAAGAGGTTAGTGTACTCCAACACCATCTAGTCTCTTTTCTGACGTAGAGTCATCCATCTCATGTATTGGTCATCATAGTGTTTGACGATGTAGAACTCCTCCTTAAGGGCATCAACAAAGGCCGCTCAAGTGGGTTCTCTCTTGAATCATGGCTTAGATTCATCCGCGGTGTACCTCTCCGAGTAACCTTCCCACCGAGCTATGGCATGGGGAAGGGATTTAAGGAGCGTGGAGGTGATCTTTTCACTCTCGATTGTTTTTTGGATAGAGTAATAACCTTCTACCAGATTCAACCATTTTTCTAGAGCATTTGCATATACCTGGCCTTTAAATAAGGGAATACCAAAATTGACTTGTACCTTGAACGGTGTTGCACCTCCAAAATGGTTGCTTGTCAAAGACTCTTTGGTTGCCATTGGTAGTCGTCAAAGGATTTGAATGAAGTTGTTCATCATCTTGTTCCTCTGTCGCATGAGAGCTCCCTCGAGCAATGTCTTCAAAGGATCTCCTGCTTCGTCATCTCTCTTTTTTTCCTCCATGGGAGGTCACTTAGGCTGGAGAGAGTGGTTGTCCTCAAGCGAAACTAGCTCGAGAACCAACTCTCTATACCCTGACCTTGTTGGGGACATGGTTTGAGAAATGACAAGGAGCAGAATGATCCAAATTATGCCGAGAACGAAATGAGATACAAAGGAAAATATAACAGAAAGACAAAAATACAATGAAACCCAACTTCTATTAATGAATAAAATATCATAACATCGTAGAACACAAACTGGGTAGAATGGTGTATCTTATCTCTGAAGAGAAAGAGATGTTGGCTACACTTCATTCACAACAAGCTTTACATCACACTCCATTGCATGCTTAAAGGACCTCCTTCACCTCGATTATATATAAGAGAGTGAGAGGAGAATAATCCCCATGATGCATGTGGGATAAATTATTCTAAGTTTACAAAATGTCATAGGCACGTAAAACACTAGGACTTCCCAGGAGGTCACCCATCCCAATACTACTCTAGCTCAAGCACACTTAACTACATATTTATAATGGGATCATGTGCATTAACATTGTAGGCACTACATTACAAATGGAGATGGCATTACATTATATTCCCCATCAAAAGGGAAAATGTCATGGTTTATCAAAACCACAAGCTCAGAGACGTTGATTCAATGAAGAAGGTGTATGGCCACCGATATCCACCTAGATCAACAATCCATGGTTTATTATGGATTATATGTTGAAAGAGCCCCCAAATTTATTTTAAGATTCCTTGGTTGAATGTTGCGGCTTCATTAACCAACAAATCAACATGAGGATTGAACTCTCCCAACATCTGAAAAAATGAGACCTTGTTCACGCTGAGAGCCTCCTTGTTGATTTAGGCTATGATCAAGGCGAGCTTGTTGCCTCTCGAAATTGATTTCGAAACCATCAAATTTATAATGACACTTGAATCTCTGATGGCAATGCATCACTGCATGCTTGATTCTTTTGTGGCAATGAATCCGTGAAAACGAGCATAAACCTCGACTTAATTTTTTTTTAGATATTCTTAGACCCCAAATAAATGGTACTTCTGTTTTTCCTTCGAGATCTGATAAAATCCCTTGCACTTATCACCCTTTACATATTAATTATTTAATAAAATCAACAATTTGTTAAATTTTCATAATTAAAATAATAATAAAATTCCAATATTTTGAAAATTAAAAAACGTATTGCTAAATTATTAGAATATTAGTTATATAAAATAAACTAAAATAGGGATATTGTGAAAAGAAAAGATTCTAGCATTTAATATATGAACGTATGTTAAAATACATTAAAAAATCTCAAAACACCTTTTTGATGTCAAAGTCACGAACAATAACAAAATTGCTTTGCGCCTAATCTTACTTATTGATTAGTGCTCCAAGGATCTTTCCGCTCGAGTTCTCTCTTTGGTCTTTATACGCTATTGACTTATTGATTAGATCAATAAAAAATATAATAATTCATTTTATGAAATATTTAGGTCTTTATAGGTCACGGACATTAGCGAAATAATTGATGTCCATAGGTTTTTAATAATTTCATTGTTGTCACTATCAAGAGGAGTCCAATCATTATAAAATCCAAGCAAATTCCGTAAACTTCGAATAACATATATTTAACTTTGTACTCATATTCTTCTAAAGAGTCCGTAAACTGTGAATAACGTATAATTAACTTTGTGGCGATATTCCTTTTTTAAAAAGATTAAAAAAAATAATAATATTGAAAGTGGATGCACCATTATTAATATTCAATTGATATATTCCTTGTCTTTCAGGCCGACTATATGTATCAGGTTGCCTAGGTCGTGATGCAATGTATGAATAACGTTTTTTTTCTTAAGAATCAATATAAAGCCTTTTTTTCATATTTGATTCTTCTTATTAGTCCCTGCCTCCGGCTAAAGACTATAGCATTCCCCTCGTGGTCAATGAGAGTTACCGAACATTACATGGTGCGGTATGTATTATTAGTTGGTATATTTTGTAGAATCTTCAGATTAAACTATAAGTTTTTACCCATATATTTATTATTTCAATTTTTTTTCAAAAACTTAAACATTTTCTTATTTTCCTAATTTTTCTATTGAATTTTTGATTGATTAAAATCATTTAGATGTGACATAATTAGCTTGGTGGATGCATTTTTTTTTTAATTATTTTTTAAAATAAAAAATTATTTTATAAAACAAATTTAAATATTTGCTATAGTGGACACATGTAGTGGATGCATGTCAAGAAGTTGCAGTTGACACATGCTCTTGTGGCTAGCTGCATGCATTCTAGCTGCATGACGCTACTCCACCTCTCCTCTTGCCTCGGGTGCCAAAGTTCTCCAGGTATGTATCGTAACAGTGTGAATCTCATGCCTATCTGCGGAGTTAGCAATTTCGGTCTGTATTCTATGTAATCTAAGAAGCAACAGAGTTAGTATTTATGGCCTTGTGGAGTTAATATTTATGGCCTTTCGAATTGTCAGTACCTCAGAAATGTTTTGATAAGGAGCAGGGAAATTGTCAGTACCTCAGAAATGTTTTGATAAGGAGCAGGGGAATTGTCAGTACCTCAGAAATGTTTTGATAAGGAGCAACAGAGTGATAATGTTGCAATACTCCAGAAGGATGAGCATTATTTTCATCTAAACGGATTGTTCCAGGAGCAAGAGAAGAATGCTTCGGCGAAAGGCCATAGGAAGAGTTAATCGAAGGGGTCAACACCATCATGCTCGGTTGAATTTCTTCTTATTTACCTTATGTCTCTAGCTTCTTCATTGAGAGAAATGTGGGTTTGAAAGACGTGCTTGGGGTCCCCCTACCCATCAGTTCCAAAAGCAGAATCAACGTGATCATCCGCAAGTATAGAAGCAAGTTCAGTGTGGTTGAAGCGAACAAGGTAGTCCATCGATCAATCAATAACTTGAATTAAAACAACTACCTCCCTTCCATGAATGGCTCTATGTGCATGGCTCGTATGTCTGTCTCTATATGACTGCTACGTTAGATGCTCTATGGGCTTGTGCTGTAGTCACTATTGTTTCGTAGGGGTAAGCTAGCGACCACATGAACTCTATGTGCTGGTAGACCTGTGCTTGCAAACAATCCGAAAAATCCAGTATCAGTATCAGGAAGATGGTCTTCCTCGTCCCACAATTGGGCCTCAACGCACAAACACAGGATGGCACATGTATTGCATAGAAATGTAGTTGAATGAATGTGCAATTGCTTTCATTTAAAAAAAAAATGGAATACCCAAATCTATTCTTTTTTTGCATTATAGAAACATGTGGTTTGGCCTACCCACCGTCCAATTCACTAATGGTGACATCATTTATGGAAGGAACCAAATGACTCTGTGTAGAGGAAGACGACATAGATGATCCTCCGTAGCTGTTCTCATTACTTTTCACAAATGTGGGCTTTGTTGGATTTGCTAATGTCATAGAAGCGCTGGAGATCATCAATATAAGATTAGACAATCTGAGGCTTTATATCATAGTAAAGAACCTACTAGATTCCCTAGGCATTTCTGGATGCTTTGTAGGGTTTCCATTTTTCATTCTTCCTTCGAATTTAGATTGTCTATCTACATTTCATTCATCCTTGTCCCAATTTTTTTTTTCAAATTCACACACAACATGATACTTGGGTGTTTGAGAGACAGAGTCAGACAAAATAACATAATATCCGTGCTCCTCCACTCTAGAATGAGACCACTCATCAACTCAAACGGGTCATCAACTTCAACTTCTCATTCGTGGTCTCAACCTTCTACCTGATTCGACCATCCTTGTACCAGACTGAGAGGAGGAGAGTGAGAAAGATAGAAATTCAAAGTATGGTGAGAAATCACGTAATATAACCAAAGTGAAGTACCTCTTTAATACACGCAGTGTATTTCGTGTTCGTACACGCTATGTGTGTAGCCGCAGGCGGCTTATGTAGCCCACCTGTAGCCTAAGGCGGTTTATTCCCCTTGTAGCGGAAGACGGTTTATTCTGTGTTCCTCCCTTTGTAGCCAAAGGCGGTTATTGCCTTGTCTCATTCTCATTCAATGCTTACTTTATAACTATGCAAGTAAAAGCCAACTGTGAAAGGTCTAGGTCATTGAAGCCAATGCAAGGTAGCACATCCCTTGCCTCGATCAAGTTATACCTAATCTCCCTCCGAAGCTTCGAGCAAACATACCCTTCGAATTGTGTCTATCTCTCACCCACCCTAGCTACTTCAATTATCTACGGTTGCTTACTAACTTAACCGAATTGATGGATGTCCGATGCTGGATCGATGTCTATAGGTAACTTGATTCATTCGTAATGTTCCTTGGGTCTTGGGCCTGGAAGCCTGAATTCAAAAGAAAAGAAATAATAAGGCTTTGTGAGAAGATCCCATATGAAACTAGTACCCGGTTGGAGGGGTCATAATAATATCATGCTCTGATAATACGCGTACATGTCCTTTGCTTGTAAGGTGGCAGGATAATTTTCTTGCATGTTCTTTGCTTGTAATGTGGCAAGAAACAACTCATAAACTCCTTGATCTATTCGAAAGGCATTTTCTTGGTGTTTCAAATTTCGAGATGCCAGGCTATCTCTGATCAAAATATATTAAATGGTAAGTCCACATATCTATGAAGTAACCAGAGGAATTAAAGGCGAAATGCAAATATATATTTTAAAAAGTTTATGTGAATTGACTCTAAGACAAATTTATATTAATATAATATTTTAATGTTGTATTCGGGAAAACATTGAGATTTTCCAAGCTATCATACATTTTCCATATAATATTTTAATTTATATTAATATAATATTTTAATGTTGTATTCGGGAAAACATTGAGATTTTCCAAGCTATCATACATTTTCGATGCAGACAGATCATATTAATATAATATTTTAATGTTATATTTMAGAAAACATTAAGATTTTCCAAGTTATTATACCTTTTGGGTGTAGACAGATTGTGGYGAAGTCTGGAATTATCTGTAGATTATGTAAAAAATTCGAGAGTGCCTTATAATGGMAACCATCTTAATTAGAGTTAAAAAGATGGGAACATAGGCACTAATCAATATGATTTTAGTAGATGTTACAACAATTAATARTTACTATATATCGAATGTCATTAATAATTAATAGGTATGAACCTAATAAATTTATCCACAGGGAATTATTTGCATTTMTGAATTTACTAAGTCATTATGAATAATTTCTATATGTTAATYTCCTAATGTKTTTACATACTTTTTAATTAATTGATTGATAAACATAAATATGACTAGTTGAACCTAATTCATAGTTGAATTCCGCTATTATTCCCTATTCTAATATGTATTTACCTATTACTAGAACATTAATAGGTAAATACATATGTAACTAACAGTAATGTGTTAGTGCAGTATATATAGGTAATTAAAATCTCTTGTAATTTAAATCATGTAAATTCTTACTATATGGTTAATATTTAATAGATTATTAAGCATATAGATAGTCATCGTTGTTTCTATGCAAATATTTTTAATGACATTTAAATATAAATTACATATTTGGTCATATATTTTCTATAATTGTGTTTTCCTTTTCATAATGTAGTGTGTAACTCGACTCTCCAGTAATCTGAACAAGCTTCTGATTTTCAGAGGCAGATTTTGGTAGGCCATCTTTGCGAAATATGCCAATATTTTCTCGTGTTTGCCTCTGCATCTCACTAATGATGTTGCCACCTTTATCGAGAAGGCAACCAATGTTCTTTGACGGAACAAGAAACCTCGTAGAACTGGCACCATCTTTGTCAATGGTTCCACCAATCTTTCCTTGCAATTGGAGAACGACCTTAGGAGTGGGTGAAACATGATTATCAACCAACTCTACTACAATTACACGTTCATCTGATTCTATTTGTGCGTCTTCAACCTTAATACTTGCTCCTTTATCCTTCCTCATGGTTTTGATTGTATCGCTGCCCTTGCTCTATAATCCCATATATTTATATTTTTACACTATTCCCACCTTTGAATTTTCACCATACTTTGCCTCAACATTATCAACAAGCATAGTTCATGATTTGATTTAATATTAGTCAGTTTTCTTTTAAAAGGAAAAAAAAATAATTCAAGTTCAAATGTAACTGGAATGGGCACGTCTCCCAATTAGACCGCTGAGATGATTATCTACGTAAGGTAATGTACACGAGAATATTTCGATAGTGCGAGTTTTGGGAGAATATTTCGATAGTGCGAGTTTTGGGATGGAGGCAGGTAGAGGATGTTTGTTTAAAGATAATGATATATTTTCACGATATATATTGTTATTATCACGATATAATAACCAAAAAGACCATGATAAGAATTAAAAAATAACAAGCTTTCATATGCAAAGTTATAGATAATTCCATATCCAATTTTTGTGCAATGCAAATTCGAGTTGTGTTTACATTGCACACTTGATGACCATGTTTATTTAAGTGAATCCAATGGCCTCCTCACTGATATGAAAAATATACTAGCTAGTCCGAAAAATATACTAGCTAGGCAGGGACTAGCTTCTTTGCAGCTATTTCCCTTGTTTGGTTTCATATCGAGGATACCTAATATTTGATGGGATTTATTTATATGAAAGATTAAATTTAATGATTTGTATAAATATTGTATAGTTGAGTGACAACGAGAGTTCATAAATGAATTAATGTTCATATTTATTTATTATTTGTTTGATTTTAAAAAAATCACTTCTTTAAATTTATACATTGTTTAAATTTTTGGGTTACATTCGATGTAGTGCATCATCTTGATTGTGTTAAGGTCCTAACCCGCACATAGGTAGATCAATGTATTCAAATGTAATAAAGGTCAATATTAATAAGGCCTTTCAATAAAATAGAATAAGGCGGATGTAAGAAGACCTAATAGAAGCTTCCGCTTCTAGAAGGATCTTCC